>CM076578.1:959427973-959728562 GCA_034641835.2 Pinus albicaulis | reverse complement strand
TACTTCTACCAACTGAACATTCTCATCATTCAAACTACCATCCAAATATAATACAAATGACTCTAAATCTGTGTGTACTGCATTAATGGGATGATTAACTGGCTTCTCTTTGTTAGTGATCATGTATTTCATCTTCTTCTCCCTATATAGTTTTCTCAATTGACCAAACATAGGAATGGTGGCATAAGATAAGTGAAGCTGCATGGTTCCCCATTATTTCTCAAAAATGTAAAAATATCCTCCAGCAAGTGTCTCAAAAAAATGCGAGCGCATGAACGCGCGACCCACGTAGCTGCAAAACCTGTTTTTTAGACCAAAAATTTGGAAATGACAAAATTTTCTCCGAATTTGCCCAAATTCGGAGCGGAGGTCCTCCATCATGTGTCTTGCCCAGTCAATGAAGCCTCGGCCAAAATCCGAAGTGGATTAGGCCTTTTCCGCCGCCGAAGTGCCTTGCGCAACCTCCTCTTCATGATCTTCATCCTCGCTTTGCAAACATGCATGCGAGCCCAGTAATGGCCTTTCATGTGGCGAAGCATGTCTTTGTCTCAATTGGCCTTCGCCAACAGCTTCTCCAGATGTATATTTACCCGCGTGAGTACAGTATCTCTGTCAGCTGGTGTCATGTCACCGGGCCTCTTTCGATTCCACTGTCTGTCCTCACGGATTTGGCGCACCTCATAAAATGTGAGCTCATCCTCGAGCTGTTTGTTGCGCCGCTCCAAATAGTTAATCACCCACTGAGCCTTCTGCAATTGGTCTTTCAGCTGGTCATTCTCGGCCCTTTGCTCCTGGATGACTTCCCTCAGCTTCGAGCTGGGAGAGCCCGTATCAACATCAATGACTGTCATATCGGTGTCCCGGCCTCCTGATGGGCCCTCATCATGCATGGGCCTCTTGCCCCTGTCTTGTACCTGTACCTGCACTGGAGAAGAAAGCGAGACCCTTTCCACATCACGTGGAGATAATACTCGCCATGTCGATGAAGTCGGCAGGACCCCTTCCACCTCACGTGGAGATAGTACCCGCCGTGTCGCTGCAAATAAGGCCCTGTGGCCTCGCTGATATGTCTGAACCAAAGGAGTAATGATATGCCCAACCTCAAGCATGTCCAGCTGGTGTGAGGGCTCTCCTGCATCATAAACTGCCTCGGGAGGCTGCTGTGGCACTCTGAAAAAGTCTCTAGAAATGAAATCCTCCCAAGTGATGCCCTGCTCTGCCAACTGATGTGACACCAAGATTTTGATCAAAGCGAAATGATATATACTCCTGTACTGCTGCACTGGGCTCGTCTTCTTCTGCACAAATGTCACCATCCTCTCTATGTTGTGGTGTATGAAATACGGAATATTCATCATACGCACCCTTGTGAAGTGCATCAGCAAACGAACATGATATGAGAAAAGACGAGCATACCTGCCCTCACAACTAAAATTCTGAATGATGAGCCTCATGAGTGGTGCATACTCATCTCTCAAGAATCTGAATGGAAAAACTCTGCTCAAGTAAGCCACATATCCAGTTTTAATGTATGGCTCATAGTGAAATTTCTCTAACTGCTTACCCTTGCTCCATTCCTCGCCTATGTTCAGTATGCCAGTGGCTTGAGCAATAGTCAAAGGTGATACAATGAAATCAACCCCAGCAAGGTTTACCCGATCACCCTGTAAATGAAGAACAAACAGACGTGCTAATTCACGATGAGGTTGGGTTTGTACAACCATCTCACAAAATCTGAAACATGACAAGAATCGAAAACAATCCATAGCTAATGGACATGCCTGCAACCGAGCCAAAGAAGTAGGCTCCTCTCTGCGATGATCACCACTTCTTTTTTCTCTGCGGGAACTCCGTGGCACATTACCTTCAGCCACCGAATCACTGCCTGACCCTGGCTCATATTCTGACTCTGTCTCTGACATGTCTCTGATCAAACTTTTGGCAATGTGTATGCTGATATGAATGCAGTGAAAGCAAGATTAGGACATATGTTTAACATTCAATCAATATCCCACCGCCAAAACACCATCAAGGAATCAAATTATGGATAAAATCTCTGCATCAAATGGGCTGAAAGGCAGCATCTCTATTTTGAATGCAAATGAAATTTCTACCAAATAGGAACAAAAGTAACCTTCAAAAGTTTGAACACATCTACTCAAAGGAGAGCATGGCATTAATAGTAATATGTTTGTCTATGAGTAATGACCATCAAGGTTTCAATGGGCCATTTGAAACAAAGACATGAGCATATTTTTACATTGGGCAATGTGACCCATTACAAACATGGGCAATGTGACTCAAAGGGTTTAAATATGGTATAACAATAGCAATGGTTGCAGTGGTATAATGGGTATGAGAGCAAATTGATTTTGATGTTATATGGAAGGCTGACCATATCACTATCTTAAGATAACAAACACGTTCTTTCCACCATTCATTTGCATTTCAAACCCTAAAAACAATGATATTATGATCAAAGGTTTTAAATCCTTCATTTGAATATTGGAAACTAACCTATGATGCCACAAATGGGCATATGAAAAACATCAACAATGGATAGCAACCTGTTTCTGGGTTGCGCCAAGAGTCGATTCCAAGCCAATTCAAGAACTAAATTTCAAAACTCGTGTTCTGCGTGGGCTGCGCAGTTCTTGCGTGGGTCGCGCAGCCCAGGTGGGTCGCGCACCTGCAAACCTACAGTGCTGAAGTGACTCTGCGTGGGTCGCGCAGCCCAGGTGGGTCGCTCTGCCTCAACGTGGGTCGCGCACCCTCTTGCCACATAGTGCATTTTTTGAGAAGCTTTTCGAGGCCTTCCCGGTGTCCAAATCGGGCGTGTGATGGCTCGTTGGAAAGATATTGGAGTCTAATTTCCAACACAAGTGGAATTATGCAATTTGGATTCCATTTAACCTGTCAAAAATCAAATCTCCCAACACTAGTCAAAATGAGCAGAATGAGGCTGCCTCAAGGCAGAGCGCTGTTGCAATCAACTTTTGAAGGTCTTCCTCAACTCCAAATTGAGCTCATGATAGCTCATTGGAAATTTATTTCTGTCTAGTTATCTGTTAAATCATCAAGCAAGTCATTTGGCCAAACATTCTAGGAGAAAACTTGATTTTCCCAAGGTTATTTCAGAGGTGCATTCAATTCTCTTGAGGCAACGGTAGTTTTGACATTTCTCTAAAACCATGATACCTGTGTAAAAAGTGAAGGAGGTTTTTCTTCCGTGGCATGTTGTGGACAAAAACCTCTCTCAGTTTCCCAAATTTCATCTTTTATTTCTCTGAAACATCTTTTGAGTGAAACCGATCCCGATGTGTGGAACAAGGGATTTTGTCGAAATGAAGCGAAATGAAGGGGATAGGGGGCTTATAAATTCTTGGGGAAATTTTGGGAAGTAGGGAGGGATGTTAGGAAGCAGGGGAAAGTGGAATCACAGAGATTGAGTGAGGGGAAAGGGTCCAAAAGGGCAAAACACAGGCCTAGCCTAGGAAATTGCCAAGTTTTGGCTAGAAACTAGGGTTTGTGCAAAAATGAGGAATTTGAGGGATCTCAGTGATGGGAAGTGTTTAATGAGGTATATTAAGGATAGGGGAAGGTGTTTGAACATCAGGATACAAGTTTTTCCGATGATTTGACCATCCAAGAGAAATTACCTCCAAAACCCTAGGAGAGGGAAATGGACCTTACCTAGGCACAACTAAAGCATGAACAAGATGTAAAATGACTCAATGGAACTTGACATGATGATGAAAACCCTCTGAATGATGGTACACTCAGCTGAATGGTGACATGGACTGACATTTGGACAACTTTGGAAGAAGTGAAAGCAAACCCTAGACCTAATGCCTAGTGACCAAATTTTGATTGAAGACTCATTGTAATGACAAAATTTGACCTTGACACTTTAAAATCACTTTGAAAGAGCATGTTTGATCACTGGAGGAAGGCTGCAAAGACTGACTCTAACAGGAATAATATGCTAAATTATGCTATTGTCAAACACCTTCAAATCTGAATAATCCCACACAAACACATCAGAAAATTCAGCAAGTAATTTAACATACAATTCCTTTACCTCAGGGGTAAATGCCTTTGATAACTTCACAACCTTAGGCTTGTCAGGTGTCCCAAGATTCACATCTTCAACTTCTTTCTCAGTAGGCACCAAACTTAGTTTCTTCACAACATCAACTTGATCAAAAAGCTCCTCTAAAGGTATGAGACCTCTAGGAATTACATTATCTTTCAGCTACAATATGTCCATCTGATTTGCTTCAATCTCTTGATCATCAACGTTGTAATCACCTTGTATGGGAGTATCCTTGAATTTTCCTTCACTCTGCAAAAAAAAATTGATCTCACTGTCATCCCAAAACACTTTCCAATACCCTAAATTGTCAGGAACAACAGGCCTATGTTTGACATAAATTTCAAACTTGTTGCTGGAGTTCATTGGAATTTTCAGGTTGCTTACAATAGTGGTAAAAGAATCAGCAATAATATTCTACATCCTGGATACCGCTGTTAAAGTGTACTCAGAAAATGTCCTCAACATATCTAGGACTACATTTCGATATTCCCTCAATCATGGATGCTTAGCTTGGTACTCTCCTTTCACCTGTTTGATTATCAGCTCTGAATCTCCATTGATAGAAATCCTCTTTGCATTTAGCTTCTTCAAAATTTTCAAACCTGCAATCAAAGCTTCATACTCTGCTTCATTGTTACAGTAGTCAAAAGCCAACTTATAAGCACATACTCTAACATTACTAGGAAATTTTTCGAGCTAGAAAATAGGGCTCTGAATCCATATTCCTATAGCAGCACCGTCCTTACCAACAGCTCCATCAAATTTCATGCTCCAAAGGCTTTCTTCTTGTTCTAAATGACGAAATTTTGCTTCTTTCTCCACTTTATCCTGACTGATTTCTACATCCTTTTGTTGTTCACTACCTTTTTGCTGCTGGCAGGTAGGAAGCTCAGAAGTGCTTGTTGCTTTATCTTTTTCCTGTTTAAGGATTTCCCTAAAATTTTCTGAAATCTTAGGTATCTCATCTACTTGTACCAAATGAACATTTTCATCATTCAAACCACCATCTGAATATAATACAAATGACTCTAAATATGTGTAGGCTGCATTAATGGGATGATTAACTAGCTTCTCTTTGCTAGTGATCATGTACTTCATTTTCTTCTCCCTATATAGTTTCCTCAACTGGCCAAACACAGGAATGGTAGCACAAGAGAAGTCAAGTTGCATGGTTCCTTTAAGTTTTTCACCCCAAGACCTGGTCAGAAGCATCCCAAATCGTGGTGGAACATCGACAACAACTACATCCATCAAAACATTCTTGGCTATTATTTGATCTAAAGATAGTACTAATTCTTTGACAAGACCAATACAATGGACCCTACTAGAGTTGAAGGAATACAAATAATGGTATTTGCGGGTAATATCAAGTCCTAGCTTCTCCATAATGGTTTTAGGCATCAAATTATCTGAAGCTCTAGAGTCTAACATAACATTATGTAAGATGAACTCATGTAATCTAAGACTCAGATAAAAGGGAGGGACTTCAATTTCTTCAGTTTGATCTTCTATGGTTGGACCAAAGATGAGTTCAAAGTAATCATCTTCAACATTTAACATATAAAAAACAGAGTCTATTTGCAAAATTCTAGACACCTGATGTATGTAAGTGCTATTTTTCACCAACTCAGTCAAAGGCATGGAGACCTTCAGCTTAAAATTTTCATTTTCTAAATTAAAATAAGGAGATTTTTCTACCTCTTTGATGGGAGAATATTTCTTCTCTACTTTCTCCTTTTTTGCACTATGCTGGTGCTTCTCATTTGGAATATTAGTCGCTGAAGATGCCTTTCTTGTAGAAGTATCTGCAGGCTCTTTTCATTTTTTCTGAGTGTTTGAAGAATCATTTTTCGATTGGAGCTCTTTTCTCTTCTGAATGGGACTAATCGATACATCTCTGTTTCTAAAATAATGCTGCTTTTGTTGGGCCGATAAAGCGTTCATATATCCTCTTTGGTAGTCATCGGACTCTTCTTCAAACACTGTGTCATTAGCTAATATGAAATATTCATATTTTTTAATGTCTGCAAACGTTGTGTATTCTTCATCTTCTGTGAGAAAGATGGGTGCACCATCACCTATGAAGAAATGATTGGCCTCAATCACAGGATCATCATAATCATCTTTCTTCATTCCCTGAACATGATTTTGCTGCAATGGAGTTCTGATTTGTTGTTGTGGTGGTGCTTGGTCCTGCACCCTCTGTTCTCTCTGCTTAATTCTGAATTGCGACTGCTATCCTCTGAAATTTGGATTCCTTATTTGTGCTTCAGGCCTGTCCGAAATTGTTATCCAATCAACCATATTTTCAACTATTTGGATCAAAGTATCCATCTTGCTGTCTGAAGGAGATGCTTCTTCTTTCAGTGACTCTCTTTTCAGCTCTAGTCCGCACTCTTTTGGCCAGTAGATTTGCTTCTAAACTTACAACTATCTTCTGTATGTCTTCGAGTTTGGTAGAATCTCTTTCTTGTAGCTTATATGCCATATCAGCATCGAAACCATCCGAAAACTTGAGAAAAGCTAATCCCACAGGAGGTTTTAGGTTAGCCTAAATAGCATTATATACAACATTAAATCTGAGACAATAATCCTATACAGTTTCACCCACATTTCTTTTAATATTTTCATATTTAGACAAAATTTGGAGTGGGTTTTTCTTTACCTCCCATCACTCTAAGAACTGTGTATGTAATTCCTACAAAGTGTGAATAGAGCCTGCTGGTAAGGCTCTGAACCACTTTCTAACTTCACCTCCAAAGCTTTGGACAAACAACCTTGTGGTTACATTCTTTGCCTCTACCTCATGAAGATCAAAAGGGTCATTCATCTTATCAACATGCCACTGGGATGTGATGCTCTGAGTGGCATCAAAGATATGAATTTTACTTTGATAATCAGTAGGCATATCATTTAGGTTCTGAGGTAACACCAGGGGTGCATATCGGGCAACCATGACTGTAGGTGTTTTTAATGTTGGGAAAAATACTGAGAGAGGGGGGTGAATCAGTATTTATATCATACTCAAATATTTTTACTTTTTCTTACTTCAAAACCCATACGCTACTTTGCTGAACCAGACTCGCGTATACACGCGGATATACTTCATAAAACTAGCATATACACAGAGATATTATTATGCCATTAATTCTTTACTTAGTTCTATGCAACATTCATTCTTCTGATGATTAGATAATAGTAAGCATGTGTAGTAATAACAGAATAAACCATCACACAGAAGCATCACACATGAACACCAAGATTTTAGGTGGAAACCCAATTCGGGAGAAAACCACCGCTGCCGTTTTCTCAGCCTTCAATATTTTATTATAAAGAAAACATCTTACAACCATATACTGGCGCAGACTCATACCATCACGCAGACACCCACCTGCAGAAGGCTACAACCTTCTCTCATTTACCAGCCTCTCCTGGAAGGGAGCTCTAACCCCTTGCTCCTCATTTAACAGCCTCTTCTGGAAGGGAGCTACTACCCCCTGATATTAGCACCAACCTCTACTGACAGAAAGCTTCTACATACATACTGAAGGCTTCACCCCTCAGATCCACTGTAGACCACGTTTCATCAATTTTCAAACTGGATCAAACAGCTCCAACACAACCCTTCACTTATCAACAAACATACTTTCCAAATGCTTCAAACAGAACAGTGAAACCACTGTAACCAAAATATCAGAGTTAACCCAGACTTCAGAATCAATATGCAGAAACATATTCAACCTTAAGCAACCATTAGATCAAATATCATACGCACTTTTATTCAATAAGACCCGCGTATATACACACTTTTCATGAAGATAACACGCGTATACATCTATGCATCTACCAAAATAACCCTAACTGTCCATACGCTCCTTTTTTTAAACAGATCCGCGTATACACACGCTTTTCACGAACTGAACCTGCGTATAGATCTATAAAAGATAAAATTTGCACAACAGACCAGATCTATGAACTTACCCAGATTTCTTCAACTTCTTCAACATATTTGTGCCAGATTTTCATCACTTCTTTTCAGATCATCCAAGAGATTCACCATTTCAAGATCTAGAGATCTTGAACCTTCATCATGTTCATAGACGCATCATAGATTCAGATCTATCAATTAAGAGCAGAGTTCAACCATGCAGATATACTTCAAAGTGAATTACTCATTAAAGCCCAGACACTTGCACACCCCTTTGCACAATGAATTTCTTCTCCTTATATAGATTTAGCCTTTTTCAATACCATGAGTCAAAACCACATTGCTTTCGATGGTTTTCTTGGACGGGATCAAATAAACAATCCAGCGCTCAATACAATAGGTCAATACCATGGTAATGCCCCTTGGTATTCTAATTTTGGAGCCCAAAGGACCATACGCGACTTGGCACGTATTTTTCCGCGTACATACGCGACTTACCTTAACTAAAATCGTGTATTCCTTGTGACATACACTTTTGATCATTGTTCTGGCCCTTACCTTAACTAAACTCACGTATTCCTTGTGACATACACTTTTGATCATTGTTCTGGCCCATTCTGGAAATCATTTCTTCTGCACCTTCTATACTGATTGTAGATACATCAGATGTACATAATTCACAAGCTCATCAAGTCAAGAACAACTTCATTAAGTAGGTTTTCATCATCTTCATCAAGTGGGTTTCCATCAAGGACAACACTCTGCTACATCATATTGCCAACAATCTCCCCCTTTGGACTTGATGGCAACCACGATGGTGTTTGATCTCCACAAAAGATAGATACATTGATTATAATAATTATACAATAACCATGTTACTCTCCCCTTATTCAAACACCATCTCACTCTCCCCCTTTGACATCAAGGGCAAAGGGCGGATCAAAACCAAGACAAGGTTGTTTTCTCCTCATGTAGATAGCAGAGCACCGTAGATCTGATGTGCACTGAAGTTACCATGCTCCCCCTGAGTTCGTGCTGAATCTTCAAAAATATTTTTCAATGAAGTACATGACTCTATGACCTTCCTATCACCAAGGACTCATTATTACATCAAAGATCCAACCTAGTGGATTTACATATGAGACTCAAATACCCAACCAAGTGGGTTTACATATTTTATCAAGTCCTTACATGACTGAATATTACAAATTTACATCATAGGTCTCAACATGACCTTTTCATCAAATTACAAATATGAATTTTTATGACCAGTACCAGAAAGACCTTAAGAGAGAGATCATATTTCAGAACCATCATAATGCCAACAATGCATTATACTCAGCAAGGCTAATGCTCCCCCTTAGCTTGTGCATCCTGACCACTTTCAACTGCAAATCACCAAGGCATCTTTATCCAACATCAGAGAATGAGACAAAAATATAAGGGCTAAAACATCACCAGAGATACCAAACAGCACCACAGCTTGTGTTGAATAAATGCTGACCCCAAAAAAAATGTTAGAAACCACTCATACGCGGTTTTCTGTGTATGAAGTCACGCATATAAGCGACTATATTTTAGGAAACCAGCGTATCCAATTTAATCTTCTGAAATTAAGCAGATTTTTTCTTCTGATTGGCAGAGACTACTCCCAGTTTCTGTCTTAGATATTCGAATGCTTCCCTGGGCAGAGGTTTGGTAAAGATATCAGCAACTTCTTCTTTGGAGGGAACATACTCCAACTTCACCTTTTGTTCAAGTACTTGTTCACGTAAGAAGTGATACTTGATGGGAATGTGCTTGGTCTTCGAATGCATAACAGGATTCTTTGAGATACTGATTGCACTTGTATTATCGCACATAATGGAGATAGGAGATGTACATTTGATTTGAAGATCTTGTAAGGTTTGCATCATCCAAAGGAATTGAGTGCAACATGATGCGGCAGCCACATATTCTGCTTCTGCTGTAGATAAGGCAATAGAGTTTTGCTTCTTGCTGAACCAAGATACTACCCGGGGCCCCATATAGAATGCACCACCACTAGTTCTTTTTCGATCATCAACATTTCCAACCCAATCTGCATCAGTGTAAGCATGAAGAGTAAGATCAGCATTCTTTGGATATCATAGTCCAAAGTCTTGAGTTCCTTGCAGATAATTGAGTATTCTTTTGACAGCCTGAAGATGAGACTCTTTTGTATTAGCTTGGAATCGTCCAAAAATCCCAACTGCATGCATAATGTCTGGTCTAGTCCCAGTGAGATAAAGTAGGCTCCCTATCATTGATCTGTATTCTGGTTGATTCACCATGGGAGAATCATCATGAGAACTGAGATTACATCCAGTTATCATTGGTGTACTTACAGGTTTTCATTCTTCCATGCCATACTTCTTCAGAATTTGCTTAAGATATTTTTCTTGTGATAAGAATATACCATATGTAGTTTGATGCACTTGCAAGCGAAGAAAGAATGTTAGTTCTCCAAGTAAGGACATTTCAAATTCTTGCTGAATGACAGAAGCAAATTTCTGACTCATAGATTCTTCATTACTCCCAAAAATGATATCATCAACATATACAGCCACAATTAATAGTTTGTCATTTTCAACTTTTGTGTATAAGTTGCTATCAGCATACCCCTTTGAAAATCCTTGTTGATGAAGATATTTGTCAAGACGATAATACCATGCCCTTGGAGCTTGTTTGAGACCATATAGAGCCTTTTTAAGTCTACAAACAAGATTTTCATCATTTCCCAAAATGAATCCTTCTGGTTGTTCTATATACACTTCTTCTTCTAGATCACCATTGAGAAATGCAGATTTAACATCCATTTGATAAAATTTGATTTTTTGAAAACTTGAAAAATCAATAAACATTCTTATGGCTTCAAGTCTAGCTATAGGAGCAAAAGTTTCTTCAAAGTCTATACCTTCTTTTTGAGTATACCCTTTGCAAACCAGTCTAGCTTTGTTTCTTATAACATCCCCATTCTCATTTAACTTGTTCTTGAATATCCATTTAGTTCCAATGACATTTTTATCATGTGGTCTTGGTACCAATTCCCAAGTGTGATTCTTTTCAATTTGATCAAGCTCTTCATTCATGGCTTGAATCCAAAATTCATCTTTTCTAGCTTGATTGATATTGTGTGGTTCAATTGTGGATAGAAGTGCTAGATAGCTAGAAGATCCCACAAGAGTCCTCCTTGTTTGCACACCTGATTTCTTGTCTCCCAAAATTTGAGATTCAGGATGATTCTTTTGAACATATCTGGATGGAGCCTTCTCAGATAAATCATCTTCAGGTTCTTTATTGGATCCACTATCTATATCATTTCTATTTGATGTAGAAGGACAAATTCACCATCATCTTCTTCTGTTGTTTGTTTTTCTTCTTTAGGAGCTGCAGGAGACTCATCAATAACAACATCAATACATTCAACAATCTTTCGAAGCCTTTTTATTGTAACATTTGTATGCTCTGCTTGTAGATGAGTAACCAAGAAGTATCCCTTCATCTGATCTAGGTTCAAACTTGCCAAGCTTTTCATCATTATTTTGATAAAGCATTTACTTCCAAAAACTCTAAAATGCTTCACAGAGGGAGAATTACCATACCAGAGTTCATATGGAGTTTTGTCACTATTTACCCGAACATGTGCCTTGTTGAGAATGTTTGTTGTTGTATGTGCTGCTTCTCCCCAGAACATGTCAGGAGTTCCAGAATCATCAAGCATAGCTCTAGCCATTTGTTGAATTGTTCTATTCATTCTTTCTGCTACGCCATTTTGTTGTGGAGTGCCTGCTACAGAAAACTGTCTTTTTTATGCCATGTTGTTCACAAAATTCAAAGAATTCATTTGATGTATATTCTCCTCCTCGATCAGATCTAAGACACTTGATTTTTAGATCTAATTCATTTTCCACCAGTGCTTTGAAGATCTGAAATTTTTCAAATGCTTCATCTTTGTGTTTAATCAACCCGATCCAACACATTCTAGAGAAATCATTAATAAATAAGATATAGTATTCTTCACCACGTGGTGACTTTTTCCTCATAGGTCCACATATGTTAGTATGAACGAGTTCAATAGGCCTACTTGATGAACCTTCCTTGGCATTAAATTGTACTCTGGTCTGTTTACCGAATTGGCAAGATTTGCATATGATACTCTCTGGTAGAGTAATATTGGGAAGACCACGAACAACTTTAAGTCTGCTTGATTTGTTGATTTGAGAGAAGCTCAGATGCCCCAGCCTTCTATGCCATAGCCAATTTTCTGAAGATTTGCTCAAGTAACATTGATCTTTGCAATTCTTCAATACATACAGGTTGCTTGGAGTTCTTTTCCCTTTTATAATAGTTTTACCTGTATCAAGATCACGAACCACACATTCTTTTGAACTAAAGACAACTTCAGTTCCTTGATCACACATTTGACTTACACTTAACAGGTTATGCCTTAATCCATCCACATACGTGACATCATTAGCCTTCACCTTTTCTTTTAGAAACACAGACCCTTTTCCTTTAATTACAACAGGAGTATCATTTCCAAATGTAACTTTCTTTTCCTTTTCTAGAGCATTATATGCAAGAATTTTTCTTTTGTCACCTGTCATGTGTCTTGAGCATCCACTATCAATGTACCATTGATTTTCTTCACCTTCTGCAAACAACGCTATCCCACAATTTTCAACCTGTAATTCCTTCTTTTTCCATACTTTGGAACTTGAAGGAAAATGTTGTTTTGGCTGGACTTTGCTCCTGCATTCAGATTCTTCATGGCCAAAGTTATTGCAATAAGCACATTCAAATTCATTTTGAAGAGGATAAAAGTTGTTATAGGTATTCTTCTTTGGTTCAATCTCCATCCTTTTCTTTCTTGCTTCTCTTGTCATGATGGTTTTATATGCAACACATTGAACAACTTTATGACCAAAATTGTGACATGAGAAACATTGTCCATTGAAGTAGAAATTTCTGCGATCATGAAATCTTCTATTTGAATTTACCTGTTGGTTGTAGCTTCTTTGAACAATATCCTTGTTAGTGTTCCTTGAACTGTGATGATCATGATTTACGTATAAAGATTCTTTATTCCATTGTTGACTGGCTGAATGTAGTAAACCAGCTGTAGCTGCTTTTAGATAATTTGGTGTTGAAGCCTAAGAAGATTCTCCGGTATATCCAAGACCTGTATTTATAGGAGGAGAACATTGTACCTTGATAATCTCATCTAAGATTTCAGATCCTTTAGAAAATCTAAGATTCAGAGTCTTTACTTTCTCAAGTTCTTTCCTTAGACTTACTACTTCACATTCTAATTTCTCATTGTGTTTCTTCGCTTCTTCATTCTGCTTTTTCAGAGTCTCTATGATTATTTTACTTTCTTCCAAGCATATTTTGAGTTTATTATTTTGATTAAGAAAATAATTTTCAACTAGAGCATCCATAAAATCATCCTTGTCTTCTCTAGAATCTTTTTCAAATGCCATGAGAAGTCTAAGATCTTGTTCACATTCTTCCTCACTATCAGATAACCCATCAATGTCTTCATTAGTGTAGTAGCTTTTCTTAGTGCTAGATCGGTTCTTATTCCTTCTTGCTACTTATTTCCCTTTAGTAGATGTTTCTTTATAAGGACACTTTGCAGCATAATGACCAACTCTTCCACAATCAAAACATTTAAAAGGAAGCTTACCTTTGAATCTTCCGGTTCCTAGTTGGAGTCTTCTCAGAAAGTTTGCCTCATCTTCTTCTGAGATGTATCCTGATCCTTCTGCCTTTTGAGTTTCTTTTCCTTTTGTAGAAGCTTTAAAAACAGCTTCTTTGACTTCAGATGGTCCTCCTCTCCTCATTTCATATGCAGTTAGTATGCCATGAAGTTGCACCACAGTAAGAGTTTGAAGATCCTGTTTTTCTTCAAGAGCGGAGACTTTTGATTCAAATTTTGCCGTTAGCGATCTTAATATTTTCTAAACCAAAGTAGAATCAGTGATTGTTTCTCCTAGATTTCTTATACGATTTACAACATCATAAAGACGTAAAAAAAAAACTGGCAATACTCTCATCACTATGCATTTTTAAATTTTCATATTCAATTCTGAGAGTTTGAAGTTTTGCACTTTTTACCTTTGCATCACCTTCATAACTTAGAATGATTTAGTCCCATATCTCCTTTGTTGTATTCAGCTGCATAACTTTGAAAAATTCAGATTCAGCTAGACTTCCTGTTAGAGCATTGACTGCCTTTGCATTTATTTCATAATTCTTCTTTTCAGTCGGATCTGTTGGTATTGCAGCTGGATATTGATATCCTTGTTCAACAATGGCCCATATATCTGCTCCCATAGAATGAAGATAGGATCTCATCCTTATTTTCCAGAAGATTAAATTGCTTCCATTAAAGAGTGGAGGCTTGATAGATGTTGTTCCATCTTGATTTCTCATCTTGCTTGATCTTCCTTCTAGCGGTTAAGCTTTTTCAGAACGACCTGCTCTGAAACCAATTGTTAGGAAAAATACTAAGAGGGGGGGGGGGTGAATCAGTATTTAGTTCATACTCAAATATTTTTACTTTTTCTTACTTCAAAACCCATACGTTACTTTTCTGAACCAGACTCGCGTATACACGCAGATATACTTCATAAAACTATCGTATACACAGAGATATTATTATGCCATTAATTCTTTACTTATTTCTATGAAACATTCATTCTTCTGATGATTAGATAACAGTAAGAATGTGTAGTAATAACATAATAAACCATCACAAAGAAGCATCACACATGAACACCAGGATTTTAGGTGGAAACACAATTCGTGAGAAAACCACCGCTGCCGTTGTCTCAACCTTCAATATTTTATTATAAAGAAAACATCTTACAAACATGTACTTGTGCAGACTCATACCAGCATGCAGAAACCCACCTGCAGAAGGCTACAACCTTCTCTCATTTACCAGCCTCTCCTGGAAGGGAGCTACAACCCCCTGCTCCTCATTTACCAGCCTCTTCTGGAAGGGAGCTACTACCCCCTGATATTAGCACCAGCTTCTACTGACAGAAAGATTCTACATACATACTGAAGGCTTCACCCCTCAGATCCACTGCAGACCACGTTTCATCAATTTTCAAACTGGATCAAACAGCTCCAACACAACCCTTCACTTATCAACAAACATACTTTCCCAATGCTTCAAACAGAACAGTGAAACCACTGTAACTAGAATATCAGAGTTAACCCAGACTTCAGAATCAATATGCATAAACATATTCAACCTTGAGCAACCACTAGATCAGATATCATACGTGCTTTTATTCAATAAGACCCACATATATACGTTCTTTTCATGAAGATAACCCGCGTATACATCTGTGCATCTACCAAAATAACCCTAGCTGTCCATACGCTCCTTTTTTTAAACAAATCCGCGTATACATGCACTTTTCATGAACTGAACCTACGTATAGATCTATAAAAGATAAAATTTGCACAACAGACCAGATCTATGAACTTACCCAGATTTCTTCAACTTCTTCAACAGATTTGCGCCAGATCTTCATCACTTCTTTTCAGATCATCCAAGAGATTCACCATTTCAAGATCTAGAGATCTTGAACCTTCATCATGTTCATAGACACATCATAGATTCATATCTATCAATTAAGAACAGAGTTCAACCATGCAGATATACTTCAGAGTGAATTATTCATTAAAGCCCAGACACTTGCACACCCCTTTGCACAATGAATTTCTTCTCCTTATATAGATTTAGCCTTTTTCAATACCATGAGTCAAAACCACATTTCTTTCGATGGTTTTCTTGGATGGGATAAAATAGACAATCCAGTGCTCAATACAATGGGTCAATACCATGGTAATGCCCCTTGGTATTCTAATTTTGGAGCCCAAAGGACCATACGCGACTTGGCACATATTTTTCCGCATACATATGCGACTTACCTTAACTAAACTCGTGTATTCCTTGTGACATACACTTTTCATCATTGTTCTGGCCCTTACCTTAACTAAACTTGCATATTCCTTGTGACATACACTTTTCATCATTGTTCTGGCCCATTCTGGAAATTCTTTCTTCTACACCTTCTGTACTGATTGTAGATACATTAGATGTACATAATTCGCAAGCTCATCAAGTCAAGAACAACTTCATTAAGTAGGTTGTCATCATCTTCATCAAGTGGGTTGCCATCAAGGACAACACTCTGCTGCATCATATTTCCAACATTTACAATATTGTTTGTGACACTAGGATGCAAGGGAGGTGTTGATGGAGGAGATGAAAGATAAGAATTGATTGATGGGAAAGCTGATGAATTAGGAGAAGGAGGATGTTTTTCCTGATGACTCTAAAGGCTCAGGGATATTGGTTACAATAATAAATGAATGAGGGGAATTCAAAATATAATCATCAGTTGATGTATTTTCCCTTTGAACTTCAAGATCTACAAGAAATTCTAGATCTAAAACTGTGTCATCAAGTGCAGTTTTAGACTTACCTCTAAACAAAGAAAACTTAAAACACTCATCAAAAGAAAGATCTTCTACAGAAAACCACTCACTGGGCCAGGTGTGGGATATAAAAATTGGTCTAGAACTTAGTGATCCTTCTTGTCTTCTGACTATTATTGGAATGAGATCAGGATTTTCAAACACAGGGGGAGGATTTGGATCTGGGTTGGCCCTTATGTATCTTCTTGAATCCAGTGTGGTCAAACTTCTAGTTTACAAAATTTTATTTCATCCTAGCAAGCTCTAAACATTATTATCCAGAGTCCAGGAATTTATATTGAAGATATTTACTGGGGTGATCAAAATTTTATTATAAAATTCCCCAGTACAGTCTCCAGAAATGTTATCACCTAATTTTAACCTTAGGCTAAAGGAAGGAAAATTAGGGTAACCTTTAAACCACACTCATCCTTGTAGCTAGCCCTACAAGGTCAGGACATGGCTCTCTCCATAAAAATATATTCAATGAAGTACAATTATGAACTGATATTAGGCTAGGTATAATGATGGAAAATTTTTAAATGAATGAATTTTCAGGGTTGTATGGAAAAAATGGGACAGATTGAAACTGGGGAATTAAGCCAGAGATACAGGATATTTCATGGGGCAAGGTAGGCAATAAATTTTAGAAATTAAGTTAAAATAATGATGGGATGGTAAGACTGGTGAGGAGCTGAAAAGGGCACAGGAGATGGATTCTTTTCAAACAGAATAAAACACAGAATATTGAATGATTTTCCCAAGGTAGAGCATTAATAATGGATTCTACCTATCTATCTTGAAAACATTCAACCAGAGATGTTTATGAATGAATGGTGAACATAAAAAATTTACATATGAACACAAAGGAAAGAAAAAATACTAGAACTCCTACCACATGGATCCCACAAATTAGTGTTACATTTCTTATTAATTCCATGTCAAACTGTTACAAATGGAGCGCAGAGCGTCCTCCTTGATTTCCACACTATTCCCTTACTGACTTCCTTTACAAATGACTGAAAATTACATTAAATAGACTGAAATGTGGGGAAATAGATCCACAGAGAAAGGGAGTTTTTTTTCCAACTCAAGAACTGAAGTCCGATCATAGAAAGAAACCAACAGCATGCCCCTAAAAAGAAGGAGCAACAACACATTTTTTACCATCTTGAGATTCGTCGTTACACTAGATAAATTAAAATAGGACATCTGAAGAGAAAATCCCTATTTCACTATTGTTGTAGATGTGACTGGTTCATTTTTAGTTTCTCGGCCTTTTGACTATTTCTCTTGAAGAAAATCAACTTTGAAGAGAATGCCTTTGGAACGAATTAAAATGAATTTATGCCTTAAATGAAGAAAATACCCCTTTTTGGATAAAAAGAGCGAAGGGAAAGGGAAGTGGGCCCAAATCGCAATCGAAATCGGAAGAGGGGAAGTATTTTAGAGTAGAGAGATTGGATATATGTGATGCGATGGTGTATAGAGGGAGAGGAGAAATCATAATCGCAATCAGAATCGGGGAAAAAAGGAAGTGTCATATAATAGAACAACTGAAGACATGCGATGCGATAGTGGAAAGGCCGATGGAAATCGCCGATCAAAGATCGCAGTGAGAGAGGGGTAGGTGTGTTTGGAACAAGGCATAAAAACTCTGATGTGATTGGAATAGGTGAGAGGAAATCCGAGGGGGTTATAGGGGAATTCCCTTTAAAAAAAATAAAAAATGATTTGCACTTTTACAAAGGGAAGAATGATTTTTTCATTGAAAGAGTTGAGGGCCTTTAGGTGGGACTGGGAGAACAATCACAATCGAAAATTGGGATAGGAGGTAGGTGTATTTACACAATAGGATTTCATCGATGTGATTGGGGATAAGCGAAGTGGGGGAAATCTTTATAAAATGAAATAAAAATGAATTTGGACTTTACAAAGGATAAACCCATTTTTTCATTGAAAAGGCGGAAGGGTTTAGTGGGACCCAAAGGTCAATCACAATTAGAAATCGGGAGGGGATCGGGGCAAAGTGTATTGTGCAAAGGGATTTCAATGATTGCGATGGAGTGATTGGCTGTGGGCCGTCCGAACAAATGGGCATATCAACGGTGTAAACATGGTCGGGGGAGCAGAGTTAATCGCATTGGTGAAATTCAAAGGAGTGGGAATAAGGGTTGGGATCGCTTAAAAATTTTCGATGCGATTAAAACACTTAAGAAATGTTTTAACATTGATTTACAATTTTTATAAAAGAAAAGCTCATTTTTTTTTGAACGAGCGGAAGATCTTAAGGTGGGGCCCGGCCAATCGGAATCGAAAGATCGGAGGGTTAGCTGGGTGGAGGTTTAACGACTGTGGGAATGCTGATTGCGATTGGCGATTGATCGCATCATATAAATATAATAGAAAGGGTCAATCAGGGGTATACAATCGCATCAGAGTTTTTTTAGTTGGGGGTGTTTCAGTCGAAATGAACAATTTTTCATAGTGTGAAAGGGAGGTGCGATCGGATCGAGGGAATTTATATAAAAACTTTAAAACTTTATTATAAATTTTTAAGGGAAAATGAGGGAAGGGGTTTATTTAATCACATCGGGGGGATTATTAAGACTTTTTAAATGTGATCCATGCAATTGGATAGGGAAAAGGGGGGGGGGGGTTATAAAGAAAACCTTAAAATTTTTATGAAATAAAATGTAAGAGGGAAATGGGAAAAGGGGAAAGATTGGGTTATAGGGGACCTTTCTTTCACTTAGGCATAATTTTGGATCCATGGGTTAGTTTTGAGAGTACAATATAGCATTGGAAAGCTCTTTCTAGGATCTTTCTAATGGACATACTTAGAACATGATTTAACACTGAAAATTCTGTGGAAAACTTCTCTGAAGGGCAGGGTGGTGACTTTGTGGAGATAGAAGCTTTTGAAGTGTGACTTATTACATATGAAGACATAAAATTACATAAATATGGTAATGAAATAAAAGCACTATGTTTTCATCTCAAAACATGGTTTTGAGGTGAAAATTACATCAAGCTGAATAAAACATTTTTTTGACCTTCGCAGATGCTATGACTTTGAGTTTATTAGACTTCCTCATGACCTTGCTGATATTTATTGACACTTGACTCATATATTTGACCATGATGAGACCTTAGAACCTAATGGAACCAACCCTATGACCTAGTTACATGAATTAGAAAGTGAAAGTGAATAATGACTAAAGATCATAGAGAGGAGAATCAACAAGTTTCACATGAGGGAAAACTGATGAAAAACCACTACCATCAATGGATCCATGACCTAATGGAATGGTGAAAATTTATGGTATGAGACTCCAAATATGCAAATGCAAAACAAAAATTTTGATTACTGATGGCAATATGACTAGACTGACACTAACAAATCCAAGTATCCAAATCTGCCTTCTATTGTGCCTTCACCTTCATTATATATATTATGAGCCTTCCATATCCTAGGCCCACTCCATAACTGCACCGTACATGTGGAAATAAGTCTCCATGGTTTATTGTGTTGTTTCTTCATGTCCTCCATCATGTTCACATGGGGTGATCACCCTCTCCATAATTTGTGCATGAAATGCATCACTTCCTCCACTAAATTATCATAAGTGATTTATGATCTTACTTTTAATGCACTATGATCTTAGTTGACCTCTTCAAATATCCTGATGATTTTATATTTAATATCCGTGATCTTATTTGACTGTTTCATCCTCCATGATCTATCTCATAAACGAGACATCATCTCCACTAATTTATCATCAATGGAGATGCTCCACTACTCCATGATTTAGATCTAGATCTAGACCTAGAATATCCACATACAGACATCAAAGGTGGATTTTATTCATATTTGAGGATTATGGGTCCCTCCACCCCTTTATTTACTTAATTAATTAATTTTATTAAGAACTATAATATTTCAAATATCATGTGAGAATTTGGGAATATTACAGTCCTCCCCGAAAAAATGTTGCTTGTCCTCAAGAAACTTCAAAAGTAGATGCTAGAGAAATCTATCACCATCCAAATGGAATCCACACAAGGAACGTCTCCCAATTTTCTACAATGATTTATGTATTCCCACCACCAAATTTTCCTCTCTAGAATTTCTAGAGTTACCTCTAACTGTGTAGCTAGATGTCCCTCATCAATAATGAAGCACCAAGTGACAAGAAAAGCTGTCCAAAATCCTCCATAATACATGAGATATATAAAAATACATGGTTCCTCCCACAAATGGAATGTTCCAACTCACAAAGTAATCCTCCATCCCATGATAAATAAAGTAAAAATATGCTTTTCATGCCTCCATCCTTAGCCTTGTTGGCCTTGTTAGATCTAAGCATCATCCAAAAATTGTACAAAAGAAGAAGTAGAGATATATGGGTAGAAAAAGGTGTCAAACCATATTCTCCCAATAGTAACCATTGGAGTAAGGCCCTTTTCTACCATACCCCATCTCCACTATGCATGATGGATAAGCCAAACTCCCCCAAAAGAAACAAAATCAACAAGAAATCTTGCTTCCTTTTCACCTCGTCATGTGTATCATGGAGTAAAAACATATTGATAGACATGTGGGATGTCACATCAGCCCAATACAAGCAAACGCCATCAATACACATCATGAGAGTACCATTCCAAGTTTTATACAATACAAAACGCATAGACATAGGAGATGTCATGTGATAGCCAAACTCTCTTAAGGACAACCAAAATGAACATGCCTTTCTTTGCTACATACTATCATTGATACACAAGGAATGAGTCAAGAAAATATGAGCTATTGGGTGGTAACCATACTCATCCAAGAGAATCTAGCGCAGCCATGCCTCCTTCATCACATGAGTGTTCTTCAAGGCATAGATCAAAGAAATAGGAGCCTTTGGGTAGTAACCAAACTCACCCAAGAGCAAAAAACGTATCCAAGCTTCTTGTTGGCCCATGTCATATATCTGCAAGTGGTCATGCAACTCCTTGCTTATCATCCTCACCCACTCATCCCCATGTGGATGATGAATGATGTTCTACATAAATATGGTATCCTCCCTTTGTAGAATACCATTCTCGTAAAACTGATGAAGAAATTTTCACTCGATGACATGTTGAAGTGAACCTCTAATGAGATCTATTAATGAGACCTTCTTCTCATAAATGGCCATCCAAAACCAATGAGGTTTTAGATCTGTTGCAGGTAGAAGTTTCTCTTTGAGTTGTGAGATTCTCATTGAGAAAGTGTCTTCTGGAAATGAGAAAATATTCCTCATCTCAAGATGTCTACCATTTATTATCTTTACCTCCATTTCTTCATGGGTGAAGCTACCTCTAGAATGCTCCGAGAATAATGGGGCCTTTTCATTATCACTGTTACTAAGTGACAACGTTTTAGATCTGCATGGTGGTACATTTGTTGTCTCATAGGAAGGCATAATTTTGAACTCATAGCCAGCCATTTTACATAGGATCATGCTCATCCCATCTCTTGAAACTCCACACTTCAACTCAAAGGGATGAATGTAGCTCATCAATGATGAACTGGGATAACTCTTCATCTCCTCCTTGACTAGATCAAGGGTCCTTTGTTATGTGATATGTTTCTGCTTCAAATCAGCATGTTGTTATAATCCTTGGGCATGCAATGGCCTTGATGGAATGTCCACATAAGTTCCAATAATATCTACTTAAACAATATGTGATGAAAGTGCATGCATACCTTGGATCAACTGATGTGTGGGAACCTCTTGCAAGACCACAATATTTCCTTCAACTAGGATAATGGTGTCTCCAACTACTGGTAAGAATGATGCCTGCTCTTCTATCAATGTTCTAGTGCTGGAATCTACCTCCTCTTCCTCATGCATCTCCTCAATCATGCATGGGACTCTATATGTTAAGAGCTCAAGACTTTCTTGCAAAGATGCAAGTGTCTCTTCTCTAGATACAATTACTTCTGCAACTGGTGGTGAATGTAGTGACCCCTTATCCAGAGTGACAAGAATGACATCCTCCTTTGTTCCCTTAAGAAATGTCTCTTTGTGACACACCTCTGGTTTTATTGCATCCAATTTTTTTTTCAAATGGTGAAAGAAATATGAATATTTAGTCACCTTTGCATGCTTCATGTGACCAAACCACCAATCATTGGCTTCACCTTGAAGATGAAGTGTTGCAATTTGAAGAGCCTCTCCTTCAGCTACAAGATGTAGCTTGAAAAATGTATCTAATTCTTTCCTCCAATCCTTAACATTTCCTGAGGAAGATCCATCAAATGTAGGCAAATAGAATCTATTGTGCCTCTTTCTTCTATTGCTATTATAGGATCCTCTTTCATTTTTTATTTTGAAGAATTGTTGGAGAGTTAGTTTCTCCTTGAATTCTCTAGAATGTGCTTTGTAATATTCAAGATATATACTGAGAGTCTCATGAGTCTCAATTTCCATGTTTATTCTTTCTTCATGACTATACCATTCACCTTCTTCAAAGAAAGTGTCCATAGTAGATCTATGAGGAGATCTATGATTCTACAGTTTTCTTTGTTTTTGAGAGGAAGTGCTTGGACCTTCCTCATCAAATATTCTTCTTGGATCCTCCTTTTTCCTTTCTCTCTTCATTTTTTTGACCTCCTTTGAGAGATATTTCAGGGATCTAAAGAGAAGAGTGGCAAAACTATAATCCTCCTTCATGATAGATCTCATCTATCTGCTTCTTATTTTGATGCAAACGATGAAGTGTCCACAAGTTGAGCCAAAGATCATGCTCTGATACCACTATAATATCCCAAAAGAGAGAATGCAGTAATACGGAAACACAATATAAGAACTACAGCAAAGTAAATAGTAAATCGATATATACATCAAAATGCACAGAAATAGCTAAGCCATTTTATTATAGAGGAGGTGAATAGAAAGTACAACAGTGCTCAAAATATGAGACACTCAAGCCGAAGAGATGGCCTAGAATGACCTTGAAATGATCCCATAAGAGGGACTACATAACTACTAAACTGCTAGAAGGTAAACTGTGTTGTCCCTACTACAACTGTTGGGACTGCAACTACCATAAATATAGAAATTCAGATCTAGGTAGTATGGGAGCTTTGATGATGCTAAAAATAGATATCTGAGCTCTATGATGGATACCCAAGATAACCCAGAAAGGGTTTCTCATATATTTCAATCTAGGATAACCACCCTCTTAGGGCTTCACCAATATACTGTTGGGTTTGCAGATCTGTTGCATAATCTAATGATATGATGGTTGCAATGATGCACAATCAGATCTATGTAAGAAGGTATGATCCCTTCACTAATTGTTGGCTTGAAGGGCCTTGACCCAGGTTCGGTGTGCAAGGTTTGCCAAAAAACCCCTATACTACTGACCCTTTTGACAGTGACCTACTTGCATAGGTCACAGTCTCACCCGAAGTAGTATGGGTGGGTGCTAGAACCAAGTTTCCGCACCCTGAGAAAGGAAGGGTAATGCAAGAAGGGCTGCATTCTGTTCATATAACCTTGTCTCTGCACAGGGTTAAATCTGTATCCAATGGCATCCACGTGCACTAGATCTACAATTATATGCTTTTCACAAAACCAACACAATGTTACATAACTAGAACAGAACAGATCTAGATCCAATTCAATACACAGAATTTCGCAGCACGATATAACCAGAGCAGAAAAGATCTAGTATTTCAATATACAGACCTTCGCGACGCAAATACAGAAAATGCATAACACAATAATTACCAGTAATTAATTTTGTTGAGATTCAACAAGATGATGAGCTTAGTGGAAAGAGTTGCCTTCACTAAGTGGGCCCGCAGGTTATTTTTGGCACAAAGTCTATTTCTAGACTATGTCTATTTTTAGACATGTTGATCATATTCTATGAGTTGCAGGATGCTATTTTTGGATGGTTGGTCAGGTTGGAAAAATATATGAACTTCTATTTTTCGAAATATTGGGTGCAATCTATTTTTATATTGCCAGTATAAAAATATATATGTCGAATATTATTAGCTCTTAATAATATTTGGACTCTAAACATTATCTTATTCTCTTGGAGCACTTCAGTTAAGTGCATATATGTGGCACAGGAGCTGACAGAAGGAATTACGCTATTCCTGAGGGTTTACTAGAGCTATTGCATGGAGGAATTCATTTAGAACTCATGTGACAGAGTTTGGTGGAGTTGTAGAAGTAGTTGGTGGAGTTGTGTTCAATTTAACTTAGTTAGACATAGTTGAGCTAGTTGTATCTAGTCTAACTAATTGATACACTAGTGAGAGTTGTGTGAATTAATTATTAATTAATTCACTAAATATTAACTCATTAAACAACTAAAAAATACATCAGTTAACTACAGTTCATGGACAGTTTCAGTGGAGACCAGTGGAGAGGTAGGTGAAAGAGCAAGTGTGACTATCAGTTGTGACTATAGTGATGCATTGATTACATCCAAAAATTAGTGGAGATGCCAATGAGGATTGCACAGTGCAAGCCAGGTGGATTTGAGTTCATTCAGATCCATTCTTCAACAGGGATTGCATAGTAGAGGCAAGCTAGCAGGTGGCAAAAATCGGTGCATGGATTTGCTAGATCGGACTTGATTAGTGTGTAGCGATTATATTGTACTGAGAGCTTGAAATGTTCAGATTTGTATGAGTATTGTTACATGATCTCTATGAAATATATTATATATAGATAATTTGGATTTTTAGCTTCAGGCTTTCCCATTAAATCATTGTGTTAATGTGTGTGAATTTTTATGATTTCATGTGTGCATTGCAATTGATTTAATTTTCGCATGTGATGATCAATGGTGGAATAGATTTTGTATTGTGCATGAATTTAAATAGTGTGTGATCAGGAGAATATTATACATATAATATATCAGTTATATAATTTCTACATGGTATTAGAGTAGTTGATCATTGGAGCAGATTTCAATTATTGAATCGGTTGAGTTTTGTGCTGGTGGAATTCGAATTCTCTACAGTGTTTTCTTGGTGTCGAAGTGGAGATTTCATTGAAATTTCTTTCAAAGGATTGCGATTGGAGTATTCCCTTGAAAGAAGCTCGAATTATATTGTATGTAAGGATAGATGGAGGTGGTGTTGGATGATAATGGGTTGAAGGAGTTCATAGATGTAGAAATTCAAAAACATGCTTCTAGCGATGCTGCCGCACTTGATGCATGGCAAAAGAAGACAACAAAATGTGGAAGGATTTTGTTGGAGGGTGTGAAGGATCACATAGTGTCCAGCCTTCATGGTAAATATTCTCCATTCTTGATGTGGAAATCATTGATAGACTTGTTCCAAAGCAGAAGTGACCAACGAAAGTTGGTGCTTAATGACAAGCTCAGAAAAATAAAAATGGAGAAGGGTGAAAGTATACCCAAGTACCTCATGAAGTTTTTCCAGTGCAGGGATGAGCTGGGAAGTGTAGGGGTTACTGTAGATGAAGAGGAATTAGTGAGATTGGCTCTCCTTGGACTTCCAAAGAGTTGGAATTCCTATGAGGACTCTGTCAATGGTCAGGAGAAACTGCCAAGATGGGAGCGACTTTGGTCGAATTTTGTGCAGGAGGAGATAAGGTGGGGTACCAGGGATGGATCTTCATCAAAGAATGAAGATGAAGAAAATTATACTTTGGCTGCCAAATCAAGGAAAGGGAAGGGAAATAAAAATCATTCTCAATCCAGTGCAAAAGGCAAGAAGCAGGACTTGTCCAAGGTGAAGTGATTTCACTATCACCAACACGGACATTATGCCACTAATTGTCCACAGAAGAAGAAAAACAAGCAGGTTGCTAGATCTGCAACTAGAGAGGCCTTAGCCTCGCAGTTTGAGCTGGATTTTTCACTGATCGCATGCTTGGTCTCAAGTGTGATGAGATTAGTGTGGTTTCTTGACAGTGGTGTGTCTTTTCATCTGACTAGAGACAAAGATTTTTTTAGTGATCCCGATGAGAAGGATCTTGGAGTGCACATCAAGATGGGCGATGATGGTATATACAATGCGACTGGTATCAGGACCATTTCCTCTGAGAGGGAGTCTGGTAAACCTTTCATATTGAAGGATTTCATGCATGTTCCAAGATTGAAGAAGAATCTGATCTCTGTGGTGATGTTGGAAGACAAGGCATATGATGTTGTCTTTAGCGAGGGAAAGGCTTTCCTGGGCAGTAAGGAAACTGGTGAAACTGGGAGGATAGGGGTTCGAGTTAAGAACCTTTATCAATTGTAGGTAGATGGCTGCACAACAATGGCAAGCAAAGCAGAACGAGTGGTGATCCAGGATGAGGGTGAATTATGGCATAGGAGATTGGGCCATCTTCACCATGGCGCTTTGAAAATTTTGCAGCAGATTTCTACCAGGCTTCCCAAGGGTATACTTGCGCAGTTAGATCAGTGCAAGGGATGTACCTTGGGAAAATTTGTGAAAGCCACCTTTCATGAGAAAGATAGTCGTGCCACAACGATCCTTGAGAGAATTCACATAGATGTGTGTGGACCTTTCTCAATAGCTTCAATAGAAAAGCACAGGTATTATGTGATATTTTTTGATAAATTTTCTCGTAAGTGCTGGATCTTCTTCATGCAGAATAAGAGCGAGACATACTCAAAGTTTTGTGAGTTCAAGGTACTAGCTGAGAAAGAGTCAGGGAAGCATGTGAAGGCTCTAAGGAGTGATAATGGTGGTGAATTCATCTTTGGAAAATTCAAGGACTTTTGCAGTGCAGAAGGAATTTGAAGAGAGCTCATAGCGCCTCATAACCCACAGCAGAATGGGATCGCGGAGCGAAAGAACAGAAAGATCGCGGGTGCTGCACTGGCGATGTTGCATGATCAGGGCCTTCCCATACACTTGTGGGCAGAAGCATGTAACACTTTGGTTTATGTGAAAAACCATTTTCCTCATAGAGTACTTGGCATGAGTACACCCAAAGAGGCATTTTCTAGTGACAGATAGACAGTCATTTCACCAGACTTGGTTTTACGAAGAGTGAGGCAGATCCTAACCTGTACTAGATTATGGTTGAGGGTAAGTTTTTGATCGTTGTACTTTATGTAGATGATTTGTTACTAACAGGTGATGAACTATTAATACACTCATGCAAGGCTGATCTTGCAAAGGAGTTTGAGATGAAGGACTTGGGCCTCCTTCATTATTTCCTGGGATTGGAAATTTGGCAGCGGAAGGATGGACTGTTTGTTTCTCAAGGAAAGTATGCTCAGGAGATACTGGAGAATTTCAACATGCAAGGCTGCAAGCCTATCGACACTCCTCTTCCTGGTGGTTGGAGGAAAGAGGATGCTATATCGGCAGAGGTAGTGGATGCCACTTTTTATTGACAGTTGGTTGGTTCACTCATGTATCTAGTCAATACATGGCCAGACATATGCTATGTTGCTAACCATATTTCACAAGCTATGGTTAAGCCTACCAAGCTATTTTTGAAGGCAGGAAAGCATGTTCTGAGGTATCGCAGAGGCACATCGGGATATGGAATGTGGTACAGATAGTCGAATGAGTTGAAGCTGCATGGCTTCACGGATGTAGATTGGGCAAGGAGCCCAACGGACAGAAAGAGCACTTCTGGAGGGATTTTTAGTATCAGGTCTACATTATTTTCTTGGTACAGCAGGAAACAAATATCCGTGGCACTTTGTTTAGCAGAGGCCTAGTACATGGTAACAATTTTGGCTGCATGCGAGGCTATATGGACGAGGAATATCCTGGTCGGGTTGTTCGGTTCACACTTATATCCTACTATGATATATTTTGATAATCAGAGTTGCATTAAAATCTCGGTTAATCTAGTGTTTCAAGATAGATCTAAACATATTTAAATCCGGTACCATCATATCAGAGATTGTGTGCAGTGAACGATCATGTTACTATCTTACATTCCTATGGAGGATCAGGATGCTGATATTCTGACGAAGGCGCTCACCAAGAGAAAATTCAAATACCATGGAGATAGGATCAGGGTGGTAGATAATCCCTATCTTGTTGACAGGGAGTGTTGAGATTCAACAAGATGATGAGCTTAGTGAAAGGAGTTGCCTTCACTAAATGGGCCCGCAGGCTATTTTTGGCGCAAAGTCTATTTTTAGACATGTTGATCATATTCTATGAGTTGCAGGATGCTATTTGTGGATGGTTGGTCAAGTTGGAAAAATATATGGAATTCTATTTTTAGAAATATTGGGCAGAATCTATTTTTAGATTACCAGTCTAAAAATAGATATGTCGAATATTATTAGCTCTTAATAATATTTGGACTCTAAACATTATCTTATTCTCTTGGAGCACGATAGTTAAGTTCACAGATGTGGCACAAGAGCTGACAGAAGGAATTACACTATTCCTGAGGTTTTACTGTATCTATTGCATGGAGTACTTCAGTTAGAACTCATGTGACAGAGTTTGGTGGAGTTGTAGAAGTATTTGGTGGAGTTGTGTTTAGTTTAACTCAGTTAGACATAGTTGAGCTAGATCTATCTAGTCTAAATAATTGATACACTAGTGAGAGTGGTGTGAATTAATTATTAATTAATTCACTAAATATAAACTCATTAATAAACTAAAGAATACATCAGTTAACTACAGTGCATGGACATTTTTAGTGGAGACCAGTGG
Source organism: Pinus albicaulis (assembly GCA_034641835.2). Lineage (NCBI taxonomy): Eukaryota > Viridiplantae > Streptophyta > Pinopsida > Pinales > Pinaceae > Pinus > Pinus albicaulis. Next base: position 959,699,342 of record CM076578.1, on the reverse strand, counting down.
AGAGGTAGGTGAAAGAGGAAGTGTGACTATTAGTTGTGACTATTGTGATGCATTGATTGCATCCAACACTTAGTGGAGATGCCAATGAGGATTGTGCAGTGAAATCCAGGTGGATGTGAGTTCATTCAGAGCCATTCTTCAGTAGGGATTGCGCAGTAGAGGCATGCTAGCAAGTGGCAGAGATCGGTGCATGGATTTGCTAGATCGGACCTGATTAGTGTGTAGCAATTATATTGTACTGATAGCTTGACATGTTCAGCTTGTATGAGGATTGTTACATGATCTCTATGACATATATTATATATAGATATTTGGGGTTTTTAGCTTTAGGCTTTCCCATTAAATCACTGTGTTAATGTGTGTGAATTTCTATGGTTTCATGTGTGCATTGCAATTGATTTAATTTCTGCATGTGATGATCAATGGTGGAATAGATTCTGTATTGTGCATGAAGTCAAATAGTGTGTGATCAGGAGAATATTAGACATATAAAATATTAATTATATAATTTCTACACATTCAATAGTACTCACAGATTCAGATTTAATAATCCTGCGAATTCAATCATTCATCAACCTTTCCTTACAATTCCCTTCCCAACTTGTGCACACAGTAGCAGGGTCTGCACACATCTGGACTAGGATCTCTGCGCACACAACCAGTAGGATTTCATTCCCCCGAAAACCCAAAAATATCTCTTACACAACAGATCACATCAATATCTTATCAAATCCTACCTCTCACAATCCGAAATTATTCTCTATTTATAAAAATCTAGCTTTATCATTCCTATGGTCTGCAACCCATTGTTTTTGGACCCCTATTTTACCCTTTAACCCATCACAATGCGTTTGGGGCTTTGACCCACCCCAAAACCCCTACACTATACTAAATATAATAAAAAATAATCAAAATGGACCAATTTTTTAGCTTGTTAGGAGACCCCATTCCAACAGTCCCCCCAACACAATATTATGACTCGTCCCGAGTCACTTTGGTGTCACGCCTTTAATATGCATGCAAAATCATTCCAAGAACTGATGGAGACGTGCAATGGCAGACTACGTGTCATGTGCAAGCTAGAGTGCAACATCAGACCATGGCTTCAACATTTTTCACACAATCTTCTTGGAGTGACGAAGGTCCTCAATCCTATGTATGGCGGCTCGGTGTTGTGCATGGGAAAGAGGAGGTGTGGAGGACCAAACTCGATCTAGAACATCTTCTGCCTCCTTCAATTCCCATTGTGCATGTCGAAGAGTGGGTTGGTGTTGTACTCTCATCCATATTTATGTAGTATCGTCAAGCAATTGGGCTCCCTGTGCCAGTTTTTCCTGAATAATTCCTGTTGCGTTAGTGACCACGACAATTCACTAGGCTCGTTCTTCTAGAGGCATGACATACATCTTGTGGCTTTCTTGGTCACGATGGTGCATTTCTTGCATTACGCTAGTAGACAGTCTTTGTAGCTCTATAGTAGATAGTTGTGCTAAGTCGACTTGAATGTCCCTAGTAACCGGTTCATAAGTGTGAATTATGGCAGTGCAGGGGAATAAAAATACGTTGCTTCTAGTGGGCGAGGTCTGTAAATGGTAGAGATGTCGCAGAAGGTCCCAGTACCATAGTGTTCTTGCCAAACTTGGTTCACAGATAATCCTTGCGGGCAGCAGCCCATGCGCACTCCTATTACTATACTCAGCATCTCCTGGTCCTCTTATCAGTTCCTCCTGTGAGTTGGGATCCATAATATAAATACAAGTGTTATATAACATATGAATAAATATAAAAAACCAGAATGCGGATAGCCAATGTTGCTTGATAGGTGAATAAATAGCCGACCCAATGTCTTCCAGCAATCAGTGCCCTAACCGAAGCTACTTAATGGTGAGGTAGCTCGCATGTGGTGCATACCCTCGATTCGTTGAACCGTACTTATCATAAATGGTGATATTGATTATTTACCACCCATTTTTTGTGTTTGTAAGTGTCTTTTCACATTAACTTAGGATGAGCTAACGTTCTTCCTCCGTGTCCAATGTCATTTCCCTGTAATGTCAGAGCATGGCTGACATGTTGAGCGCATTTTCGTATCTCAATGGAAGGTTGACATAAGGTGATCCTGCAAGTTGATCGAGATTCTTTTCGAAGAATTTATTCCATTCGTGGAAGGAGCATTCTTGTGCAAGACGGCTACGTCATACGTTCGTAGGTGATTTATTTCTTGAAACGTTCGTAGATTCTCCCGGATACACATAATTGTAGACATGTCCATAATCTTATGCACACTAAGGTTATTAGTACTCTAGTAAGTCTGGTTGGGCAAGGGTCGAGTGCACCCTTGAGTGTTGTGCATCAATAGGTAACCATGTGGGTCAATCGACCTTGGGGCCCATCTGGCTAAGGGAGTTTCTATGTGTAGGATCACCCTACTCCAGTACTTCCTCCAGGTAGGGGATATAGGTCCTTGCATAGGTGTTTCATATTGGGTTAGCGGTAATGCTTTGGACCTACATTTTGTGAAACCCTTAAGATTTGCAAGCCTCTGAGTGTCATCTGCGCCCTCTTGGCAAGGCAAGGTTCTTTCTATGGTATAGATGCAACGAAATTTTCTGACGGTATGAAGGCTGCGAAGCGCCAAAACCTCATGCAACTAGCTCTACCAATTCTCTAGCTCCTCATCAGAGTCGGAAAAACATTCACTGTCCTTTTCCCAATAGAGCATCCCTTCATCCGTGGGGTTAACTCGTTCTTCATCTTGCGCAATTATTTTATAAATATGATCTAATTATTCCCTCATATGGACAGGCTCAGTATAACAGGTACCATTCGCAGGATCCAAGGGTACTATGACACGCATGCCTTTTATTTCAAACACCATGCTTCATTTTGTGAGGTTGATAATACCTCCGATGTCCATTTCCCAATCCAGTCCAAGGAGCGTAGGGTAGGGATCCACATCTTCAACTATCTCAATTAATTAAAAGTCAGCTAGGACCCTTGCCCCTGCAATGTCAACCATAGCTTTTGGTAACCTACCCAAGGGAATGATTTTCTATTGATTTTCCATGCAGAGTTGGATAGGGGACCATTCCAATTTGAGCCTTCCCATCCGCTGCCATGTTTTCTTGGGTAAAAAATTGGCATCAGATCCAAGATCTAAGATAACCTGATCCAATTCATAGTCTCTGATTTGTGTAGTTAGCCTCATTTCTCTCCCTGTGCATTTCTTAGACCTGTACAATTTGTGCACGTCCTTGGTCCTAGGAATCAATGTGGGCCGAGCTACCCAGGTATTCATTAAGGCCAGGAGCTTTCCTATGGCTTGACGTTTCTTGAGAAATTTCAGACATGCCTTCAAAAAGGTCTCAATTTCTTCCTTGTTCTGAGACTGTGCAGGGGCTGCAAGTAGTGCCTGTTCCTTGCAGGATACCTCTTTGCTTCCCTTGGTGTCCAACTCACTACATGTTATGACTTTTACACTTGGATCTGCTTCTCGTATCTCAATTTTAACCCTCTGTACATTCTGCGTAGGGGTAGGCTACTTTTCTTGCATTCTGGCTATTAGGATCGGGAAATATTCTACCTTGTGGTCCAGTTGTTTATAGTATTTACACGATGGCCTGGTGGGATTAGGGCATTCTCTAGCAAAGTTCCCTATTTCTCCATAGTTATAACATATTAGTTGACCTCGTCCTTGGCCTGTGTTTCATCCCCAACCTCTACCTCGGGCTAGTGATCCTCCAAAGTGCACAGCCAGTCTTGGCGATGTAGGGTCTGATTGCACTTGATATAGGTTCCCTCGATCCATCATTAAGTCATATGTTCGGAAATTCTGCTGGTCATTTCCTACCAATCGACAGAATCAACAACATTGTTTTTTTAGCTTTGGGACATATGCACCTGGCCGAGGGCAATCGTTCATATTGTGTAGGCCTGCTACTAGACAATCATCACACCATAGCGCAGATCCGCTTGACCCTAGTCGCAACAGGACAGGTTCCCTACTTTCCCCTAGGCGTAGAGGGCTAGGTGCTCCTGCTTACATATAATCAGTCAGTAGAGGGCACTGATCCTTTATGTGACCAAATACTTGGCAATGTACACACCAGAGATCTACGCAGATGTCTTTTCCTCACTCTTTTCGTAGGTTTTGGATCTCTATGTGCATAGCCCCTAGCTATTCCTGGATTTGTTGTACTCCTGTTGAGGTATCTTCCCAAGGAGCAGCTTCTAACTTCATAGCAGCTTCTACAACTTTCTCCTTCGATTCAAAGGTCTGCTAATTCATTGGTGTGCGTAGCTGAGGTAACAACATGGCGATGAACCATTCTGTATGTTGTCTATCATCATATTCGAACCCTCCTTCCTTAATTGCCTTTTTTAAACATTGATCTGCCTCCCATACTGATTCAGACGCACCTTGCTTGAAGTCCTTTACATCTGCTACTAACTGGGAATAAGACTTCGGCTTGCAGAATTGTTGCTTTAGAGCATCCTTAATATCCTGAATGGAGGCGGTTCCATTCTGGGCAACATATCGGATATACCAATCCAGAGCTTTATCTTTGAATGCTAAAGACAGCTGCACCCTTTTTATTGTATCACTTGCCACGTTTTGCGCAGTCCATACAGAGTCCACAATGAACCAAAATCGATCCATGTCCTCATCTCCTACCCCTTTGAAGGTAGGCAGTTTCAAATGCGTAGCCATATCAATATCCAAGGACGACGTTATAGGTGAATTCTTACCCTTGTGTGCCCTAGGTGTTGATGTAGCAGGTTCCTTTACTGGGCTATAGGAGGCCCTTCCTCCTTCAAGCTTGGTCCGATAATACTTACCACTGCATGTCGCGCTCTCGCCTAGATCCAAGGTCATTCAGTCGATATGGCTACACAAAATGCTCTTCTCACACAAAAACTTCTTGATCAGTAATGGTAACGTCCTCAGAAACTTACCCTGGAATCCTTTGAATAATCGTCGCTCGGCCTCAGAGTATGATACAAATTTATCAATGGAAAAATCTATCACAAAGCCTCCTAACACACTATCCACCGAGTGATCCACCATGCATGTAATAGTATTATCGATTCTTTCCAACTGTTCAAGCAGATCTCGAGTCCACTGAGTGACTCGCTCGTCCTTCCAACACCTCTGGAACTCTACCAACCTAGCCAGCCACTCTTGAATTTCAATTGCAAAGGTTACAAATAATATTTCATAGCTTTGAGTCAGAACATACCTATTTTTCCACCTTTCCGTCATTAAATTTTAACTTCAGTTTTATTTTACTGTAAACTCCTAGATCTGCCTTTCGAACCATTCCTCGATCTCTTTTCTTTCAGGCTTCTAGTATTCTCTTGTCATTACTCGATCCCTTCCTCAGATCTCTTCTGGTCCCAACAACAGAATCATTTTTTGGCTTGAGGGGTCCTGACCCAGGCTCGGTGTGCAAGGTTAGCCAAAAAACCCCTATGCTATTGGCCCTTTCGGCAGTGACCCGCTTGCGCAGGTCATAGTCTCACTCGAAGTAGTATGGGTGGGTGCTGGAACCAGGTTTCTGCACCCTGAGAAAGGAAGGGTAAGGCAAGAAAGGCTGCGTTCTATTCAGATTACCTTATCTCTGCGCAGGGTTAAATATGTATCCAATTACATCCATGTGAACTAGATCTACAATTATATGTTTTTCATAACATCAACACAACGTTACATAACAAGAAAAAAATAGATCTAGATCCAATTCAATACACAAACTTTCTCATCATGATATAACTAAAGCAGAACAGATCTAATCTTTCAATATACAGACCTTTGCGGTGCAAAGACAGAAAATTCATAACAAAGTAATTACTAGTAATTCATTCAATAGTACTCACAGATTCAAATCTAATAATCCTATGTATTCATTCATTCAACAACCTTTCCTTACAATTCCCTTCCCAACCTGCACACACAGCAACAGGGTCTGCACACAATTGGACTAGGATCTCCGCGCACATAGCCAACAGGAGTCTGTTCCCCCAAAAACCCAAAAATATTTTTTACACAACAAATCACATCAATAGCTTATCAAATCATACCTCTTACAATCCGAAATGCTAGTCTATTTATAAAAATCTAGCTTTATCATTCTTATGGTCCACAATCCATGGTTTTCAGACCCCTAGTTTACCCTTTAACCCATTACAATGCATTTGGGGCTTTGACCTGCCCCAAAACCCCTGCACTATACTAAATATAATAAAAAATAACCAAAATGGACCAGTTTTGTAGCTTTTTAGGAAACCCTGTTCCAACATAAATGCTTGGGCTAAAAGCTCAAGATCTAGCTCCTCTAATCTCCTCCACTGAAAATAGTTGCTGGATGAACAATAGATTTAGAAAACTACATTGTAAGAGAGGGAGTCTCAATAAACTGCTACTAGATATGTCAAATTAGCTCTAGAGTGATGGAAAAAATAGATCCAATGTGGGGAGATGACCCCTCATAGGATTTCCAGCTGAAATAATGGAAATTTCTTTCCTCCAATAGATATATAGGATTGGACTCGCAATCCTTGAAGGGACTGTTACTACATGGACATAAAACCCAATGGCATGAATGTCAGATATAGATCTATTGGTCCTAGAAGACTAAATGTGAAGAAAAAAGTGGTAGGATGAATCCTCCACCAATTTCCTAGCTGAATGCTACAAACAACCTCCTGAAGATGGCACTAATGCCTGATAAGGAATAGAGCTCAATAGAAAACCTTCCTAGAGTAGGCACACAGGTCCCCTATGGGTAAGGGTGGGATTCTTGCTCAGGAACACCATGTGCTAAATAGAACTGCAAACTTATATAAACAACATAAGTGTGCATGGAGAGGTCACCTAACAAATCCACATCTCAACAGATCAAATAATAATCCAAGTATCCAAATCTGCCTTCTATTGTGCCTTCACCTTCATTATATAGATAATGAGCCTTCCATAGCCTAGACCCACTCCATAACTACACTGTACATGTGGAAATAAGTCTCCATGGTTGAGTGTTTTGTTTCTCCATGTCCTCCATCATGTTCAAATTGGGTGATCACCCTCTCCATCATGTGTGCATTAAATGCACCACTTCCTCCACTAAATTATCATAAGTGCTTTATGATCTTACTTTTAATGCAGTATGATCTCAGTTGACCTCTTCAAAGATCCTGATGATTTTATATTTAAGATCCATGATCTTATTTGATTGCTTCATCCTCCATGATCTATCTCGTAAATGAGACATGATCTCCACTACTTTATCATTAATGGAACTGCTCCACTACTCCATGATTTGGATCTAGATCTCGAATATCCACATACACACATCAAAAGTGGATTTTATTCATCTCTAAGGATTCAGGGTCCCTGCACAATTTTATTTACTTAATTAATTAATTTTATTAAGAACTCTAGTATTCCAAATATCATGTGAAATTTTGGGAATATTACAGGAGGAGCAATGTTCCTGGCCACATTAAGTGGAGAATACCTTCCTAGGTATGGAAATGGGAGTGGTATGAAGTTGTACAGGAATGAATCTGTGCCTACCAAATGACTATATGGATAGAGTATCAGACCTGTGCATATGGGATGGAGGATGCACAGAAACATGTGATGCACACATGATAGTTGTGCGAGGAGGTTGACTGGGCTGTAGAGGTGTCAAAAACTAGACGTTGGAATAGTAAATCTGGAAAATGCAACTTTATTACCATTTACGGGAGTGTCTAAGTTGAATTTAATGAAGGTATTTTTCCAGATTTGGGAATGTTTTGTCATTTATGGAGACACATTAATGCAAAAGGAACCGTTGAAGATGCACCACAAGTATAAATATGACCTATGTGGTCTCAATAGTTCCCTTTTATTTTTGAGTGAATTATTGGTTGTAATCTCTATGATTTGCACTAAATACTTTTTGTCTATGTTTGGCTTAGATCTAGGATTCGAGGAAGCATTATGCCACGTAGGGTTGGGATACCTAATTCTAGCACTATGATGGCCACACAACCTAGAGATGACCCTACTACGCCCGAGGTTCCTATTGCTGAAATGCCTGGGCCCTCGAAGTCTAAGAAGGGGCAGTCATGTGGCACCAGAAAATCCCCAAGGGAGAACACACCAAAATCGCATTCCATTGCAGTTGAGCATCATAAAAGGCCCATGGTAGAGCTCCCAAAAATGGTTATGGAGGAAAACAAGTATGTGGTTGAATTTGTCGCATTCTCATGGTTTCCGACCTACATCATTGATCCAAATTTATGCAGGAACGCAAAAGAATACATAAATAACCATGAGCATAGAGATTCAGCGGAAATAGTGCTTCATTTCCTTAATAAAAGAATGATTGAAATAAGCTTACAAACATAATGGAAATAAAATAGCTAGGGTGTTGGTAGCGAATATTTGAGAAGAGATTTGGTGGCTATATACCTCTAAAATATGTTACATTGTGGCTCGAGTTCCTATTTATTATTTAGAAACAATGGATAACTCTAAACGTCTAAAAACCTAACCCTAGGAGATGAAGAGCCAAAACTATGTGCCCCGTTTGGGTAAATTCGTGGTTCAACTTCCCAGGGACGTAACTTTGGCATCTGATCTCGGTTTGACGTGCTCAATAGCTTGCTAGAAAGATATTTCCAAGGAGTACAACTTTCAGTGTGAGCAACGTCGGTCCATGGAGCCATGTTGCTCTTGATTTTCCCAAAAAATGTCGTTTAGGGCCTCAAAACGGCTCTGAAAGTTCAGGACCCGAAAAACTGCTAAAAATAGTAAGTTTTGTTGCAACTTCAAAACTAAAAGAACTGATGGTGCGGGTTAAAATGGAATAGGTGGGTGGCCACCAATATCCACCTAGATCAGTAAGGCCCCAAAACAACTCCGGGAGTGGAGGACTCGAAAACCTACTAAAAATAGTAAGTTGTGCTGAATGTGAAAAGATGCAAGAATAGATGGTGCTGGTCCAAATGGAATAGGTGGGTGGCCACCGATATCCACCTGGATCATTCCTCCCTCCTTAGGAATAAATGGTCCCAATTGCATTGAGATCCTCCATTAGATGAGCCAAATTCTATTGACCTGGGTATTAGATTTGTTGAAGATGTCATGAACCTGTGGGTGGACACGCTGGATGTGTTTAGTAAATTTGGTTTCTTTATTAGCCTCATACAGTACGTTTTTGGATTCCGTATGTATATTTGTGGGATGTATGGCAACGTCAGGCAGTGGTGCGTTGGGAGTTAGATCAATGGAGTGCTTGTCCTGATAGTCTAGAGGAACCTCTGTGAGTGAGGAGAAAATGTCCTCATATTCCTCCATGACTTTGTCCATTTGCTGTAGCCATGGAAGGGAGCCCTGTTTTGAGGTTGTGGCCACAATATTCTTCTTTTCCTGTGAGCAAGTTGTAAGGAAAATAAATTTCCTAGTTTGGTAAACAATCTTACTGCATTGTTTTGCAGCAGTAAAAGAGATGACAGGAGGCAGTACTACATCCAGTATCCTGTACAAGTTATTTCCCAAAGTAATAAAAACAGCACAAGGCCTAGACTCATACACATCATGTCACCTCCCCAAGTATGGTTGGCCCAATAATACATCAGCTACATCAAGAGGAGCAACATCACACAATACCTCATCCATGAATGGCTTCATACTGTACGGAAGGCGACACTGCTAGCGGATGTGGAGATCTCTCCATGGGTGGAGCCACCCAATGGTATATGGCTATAGGTGTTCTATGGTCAGTAGGCTGAGACGCTTCACAACCTTGGCTGAAATGAGGTTCTTTTGGCTTTTGCTATCGATGATAAATTGCAGTGGAGAACCCTTCACCCACATCTGCGAATGGAAGAGGTGCTCCCCTTCCTCTGGATCCTCCCTATGGATCTTGGTGGTGGCGAAAATGGCATTTGGATCCGCATCAATGATATACTTCCCTTTGTCATTTCCTTTGTCTGATTATGACTCAAGATCAGAAAATGCATCTGATTCGACTGCCTTTAGTTCAGCCACCAATGACTGTTTGGCCCGATACTCATTTGTGTTGTGAGTGAGGTTTTTATGAAATTCACACCACTTCCCTGTGTCCTTGTTTGGCTTTTTGGTGTTGTTCTAAGTCGCACCTCTTTGGCCTTGCCCCTTTTTCTTCGGTTCGGGGGCACCTTTCGGATTCGTAGAGCCAAAGTCTCGCTTCTTCTACTTAAATTTTTGCTCGATCTTGGTGGCATAGCGATATGTCGTGCCAAGCAATGTAATGTCGAGGAACTCCATTTCCTCCTGAATGTGTTTGTGCAGAAAGCCGCGGTACTTGAGCACCAAATGTCTCTCTGAATCTTTAATACCAAACTTTGTGTGTAGGGTATGGAACATATTCGTCAGTTCGTGCACATCTTGATCCCTTTCTTGCTACAACATGGTCCATTGGATGTATTTTTCCTCATAGCTCCCCACGGGGTAATATTGTTCCTTGATGCCTCTTAGAAATAATTCCAAGTGGGTGTGGCTGAGAATAGAGAGGGTTCCCCTTCGTCCTCTCGCTCACAATAGGTTTCCCACTAGTCTTTGACATGGGGGGCGACTTTGAGGAGTGAAAAAATAATCTTTTATTGGTCAGAGAAATCATGGACTGAGAAATACCCTTCCAACAAATTTAAATATCTATCTATGGCATCTGCATCTATTTGGCCTTCAAATATAGGAATTTAAAATTTTACCTATACCTTGAAGGGAGTGGTGCATCCAGAGTGGCTGTTGGATGCAGATGCATCGTAGGTGGACAGTTGTTGGAAGATCTAAGCAAAGTTATCCATCATCATGTTCCTTTGATTCTCGAGGTCCTCCTCAAGCAATATTTTGATAAGATCTTCTGCTCCCTCATCTTTATTTTCTTCCACCATGGGATGTCGTCTGGGTTTGCAAGGCTGATCTTGCAAGGGTTCAACCAGATCGATCCCTAACTCCTTATACCCTGATCGCGTTGGGGACATGCAAAGAAAAATAAAGAAAGAGCACACCACTCTGATATCACTAATCTGGACCTATGCAGGAATGCAATAGAATACATAAATAACCATGAACATAGACATGCATCAGAAATAATGCTTCATTTCATTAATAAAAGAATGACTGAAATAAGCTTACAAACATAATGGAAATAAAATAGCTAGTGTGCTAGTAGCGAATCTATGAGAATAGATGTGGTGGCTATAGACCTATGAAATGTGTTAAATTAAGGCTCAAGGGCCTATTTATTATTGAGAAATAATGGAGAACTCTAAACGTCCAAAAACCTAACCCTAGGAAATGAAGCACCAAAACTATGGGCCACATTTGGGTAAATTGGTGGTTCAACTTCCGGGGGACGTAACTTTGGCATCCGATCTCTGTTTGGCGCACTCAATAGCTCGTTAGAAAGATTTTTCTAAGGATTACAACTTTTTGCGAGACAAAAATCAGTCCATGGACCCATGTTTCTCCTGGTTTTCCCAAAAAACGTCATTTAGGGCCTCAAAACGGCTCCAAAAGTTCAGGACCCAAAAAACTGCTAAAAATAGTAAGTTTTGTTGCAAATTAAAAACTGATAGAACTGATGGCGGGGGTTCAAATGGAATAGGTGGGTGGACACCAATATCCACCTGGATCATTAAGGCCCCAAAAAAATGGTGGGAGTGGAGGACTCGAAAACGTGCTAAAAATAGTAAGTTCTGTTGAATGTGAAAAGCTGCAAGAATTGATGGTGCTGGTCCAAATGGAACAGGTGGGTGGCCACCGATACCCACCTAGATCAATCGCGCCGTGGAAACTGATGATCAGTGCACCCAAATACCTTGACAAAGTGTGCACGAGCCTCCAAATGCTGTTAATCCCAGAAAAGGTCACGATGGAGGAAGAAATGTTTGCTAAAGTAGCGCAACTCAGAATGGAGGACTAGGAAATTGTGGATGTTGACAAATTTCTTGAACTTGTGCCGAAGCGGTACCTTGACCAAATTCAGTATGAAGGGGGCATAATGCACCTAGATTCGAAGATATGGGTGTTGGGTCTGTACAAGGCATGCTTGTTAAACTTACTGCATATCCCTCACTTTGGGCGTATCCCAATAAATGACATCTGTGTTCAAAAATTTCTTGCGATGGCACATGATGAGGCACTATGGTTGGATGAGCATATTCCCATAAATGTTTCATTATTCCATAGGATCACTAGTTTACCAGCTAAAGGCATAGATCTAAATGTATATTTTGGAAAAAAAGGGAAAGAAAAATCCCTTGCAGAATAGATCAAGAATAAATATCAATTCTCGGGGAAGAGCTGAGGCTTTTTGGTCAGCAAGATAAATGAACTTCTTGTCCAGTTTGGCACACTCATCTTTTCTTGAAAGATGATGCTCAAATGTAGACCCAAGGAGGTGCCCACGCATGTGATTGCTCTGCAGGACGGTGTGAGAAAGGTGTCATTTACAACTAGTCTCCTTATTTATGTAAGGAGTTTCTAGAAAATTTGCACGAAGCACAAGAGGAAGGCAAGCAATTTCACTGTGCTTGGTTGTTGCTCTTAATTTCATTAATCAGGTAGAATACCCCTAAGGGAACCTATTTTATTGAGATTGAGCCTTATATGTACAAAAATTCATGCCATGTCACATTATGGAACTCATCTAACCTCGTGCGTGCTAAAGAGAACAAAATTTTCTAGGTCATGTTCTACGTGTCCCTTTATCAAGTGGTACAGTCCAAGTCGAGACTATCTCCCACAGTATATGATCAGTACAATATGGTAGCTAACTTCAAATATACATTCCATAACATGCATATTCACGTGAAAGGCGTCGTGGAAGGAGTTTGGTATGAGCTACCATACTTAGTAACGGATGATGATTTGATCAAAATAACTCCAAAGTGGTCACCCTCTTGGTTGACTTGAAAAACACTGACGAAATTGCACACTGGTTCTCAGTCGAAGAAAACAATAGAGAAGGTTACTAAGAATCCTCTCGGAAACGAAGCCATGCCAACCACCACTAGTGAGATGATTGACCTAGAAAAAGAGACTCAGCCTGAGAAGAATGGCTCTACCCCAAAAGATACAGTGGAGGAAGTAGAATCACAAGCCTCTAAAGGTACCAAGTGCAACTCTCAGTCTGTCAAAGGATCCAGAAAGAAAAATAAGGGGTCTAAATATGATGGAGAGGATGTCTTGATGGTAACGAAGGAATATTTGAATGATATTTCAAATATACCAATCATTAGGGGAATTTTGAGGTCTAAAATGGGCCTTCTAAATAGATTATAAAATAATAATTGAAATAATAAAATAATATTAGACTACATCATCAAATTTTAGAGGGAAAAAAGAAAAAGTGTTTTTTTCAACCCGTATTTTCAACTTATTTCCCTATGGATTTACTCAAATTTTGAGCGGAAACACTTGTTGCATGCAAATTTTATTCCTCATCCAAGGAATACCCATGTTCTATACCTTCAATGGACCCTTCTACACAAAAAATGAGAAATACATGAAACATGTGATTGCAATCACGTTTTTTCATGTATTTCTCATTTTTCGTGTAGTAGGTTCCATTGAAAGTATACAAGATGGGTACTCATTGGATGAGGAATTAATTTTTTCATCCAATGAGTACTCCCACTCAAAATTTGAGTAAAACCCTAGGGATATAAGCTGAAAATACGAGTTGAAAAAGTCGTTTTATTATTTTATTATTTTTTAATATTTTTACTTTTTTACTCTAAAAATGGTGAATCATCCCCCATGGTTGACAACATCATATTGAATCCTATTGGTTTTTATGAATTTTATCTTGGTTGTACATTTTTATTAAAAGGACCATTTTAGACCTCAAAATTCTCCTAATGTTGGAGGTGCAATATAAAATTGCGTTGGAAGTTGTTAAGGTGGGAATCCAAGAACTGAAAGTGCGAGCGAGTCTGATACAAGTGAGCATTGCCCAGGTGAGCCAGACTAGCGCACAGGTATTAGATATTTCATTTCTAGCAACCGGGGATGTCTTGTTTGCACAAATCCCCATGCTATCCATTGATGTGGACGCCAGCCGACACACTCAGTTCCATGGTTTAGGTGACATTAACACTAATTTAGTTGTGTTACTTGCGGGAAAGTTGCACTTGATGCATACAATGATCGTTGACAGACTTCACTTTATAGAAGCCATTTCTCACACATATTCTAAAGACTCAAAGAAGCAGGCTACAAAAGCCCAGCAGAATCATCAGGCAGAAGAGGCAACATACCACGTAGCCAAATCATAGCACGCTGCACCTGAAGCCAAGATCCACCTTGTCTGGAGTGAAGTTCCCACAGTCTTGGCCACATCTACGCCAGAGGAAAAAATGGAAGGATTGGATGCCTCTTTCAAAGCATCACACACTAAAGTACAAATAATTCGTACAGAGTTTGAACAACAAATCGCAGACCTGCAAATGAAGTTGCAGCTTGAGACACCCCTAAAGTTCGCGCAAAAAAGGCATCCGAAGTGAAATAAGCCACAGACAGTATCGCTAATGCTATCACTCAGTGTGACAGCCTTTTAGATGAAGCTATGGGCATACGGAGATTGGGGGGATACTAATTAGGGAAATTTTTAGGTCTAAAATGGGCTTCTTAAGAAAAGTTTACAACCAAAATACACTTTAAAGAAAAAATAGGATTCAAGATGATGATGTCAACCATAGGGGATGATTCACAATTTTTGGAGTAAAAAGGTAAAAAGATTAAAAAATAACAAAATAATAAAACTACTTTTTCAGCTCGTATTTTCAACTTATCTCCCTAACGTTTTTCTCAAATTTCAATCAGGATTACTCATTGGATGCAAAATTTAATTCCTTATCCAAGGAGTATGCATGTTGGATAGTTTCGATGGACCCTGCTATACGAAAAATGCGAAATAAATGAAAAAATGTGACTGCAATCATGTTTTTCAGGTATTAATCATTTTACGTGTAGAAGGTTCCATCAAAAGTATGGAACATGGGTAATCCTTGGATGAGGAATCAAATTCTGCATCCAACGAGTGTTTCTGCTCAAAATTTGAGTAAACCCATAGGGAGATAAACTGAAAATAAAAGTTGATTCTTTTTTCTTTTTTCCCTCCAAAATTTGATGATGTAATCTAATATTATTTTATTATTTCCACTATTATTTTATAATTTCCTTAGGAGGTCCATTTTAGACCTTGAAATTCCCCTAATATGATAGTATCCCCAAAAAAATTGTTAGAAAAAATACTAGGTTCACTTCAAGGTTTTGGAAGGAATTGTTTGTAGTTTTAGGGACAAAATTAGCATTCAACATAGCGTACCATCCACAAACATATGGGGTAAGAGATAGGACTATATCCTTGAGGTAAGAATGTGCATGAGGCACCAAACCAAGAAGAAGGATGATTATCTTCCACTTGTGGATTTTTCTTACAATAATGGATACCATTAATCCATAAAGATGAGCACATTTGAGGCATTGTATGGCAAGAGTTACAATAATCTTATTAGCTGGAATGATACAGTGAATAGGGTCCTTTTTGGGCCTAATATGCTTAAGGAAATGGAGAAAAAATTTCAACTCATTAAACATAATTTGAAAGTGGAATAGGACAGGAAAAAAATTATGCAAACTACCATAGGGAACATAAAAAGTTCCAAGTTGGGGACATGTATATCTAAGGATCAATCCCAAGAAGAGTTCCTTAAATATTGGATCATGTCCCAAGTTGGAACCATGGTATTGTAGGCCTTTTTATATCCTTGAGAGGATTTGACCAGTGGCTTATAGGATGGAATTACCTCTGTCAGTTAGAGTTCATGATATTTTCCTTGTTTCTTTCCTTAAAATATATGTACAATATTCTAATCATGTGATTGATTGGTTTGTGCTATAGGTGGAACTAGAGGGATAGTTTCATCTAGATCCAGTGCACAATATAGAATAGAGGAGTCTCATGCTTCAGAATTGATCCATAGAGAAAGACAAAATGTAGTGGAAGCACTTTGGGCTAGAGGGGGAAACTTGGAAAATGGTTAATGCCATGAAAGCTAATTATCCATTTTTATTTTCTGGTTAAGTAAAATATGCACATGAATGTAAATACTATATAGAGTTGTGTATATAAAGCTCCATACAATAGTATGTGTTTGTGTTTTATTTTTGGTGTTGCATATGAGAAAAAGAATATCGAGGGTGGTGTTACCTCAAGGGGGGGGGTGAGAATTTGTGACATTCAAACCATGGATCCCCCATGTAAATACAAATGTAAAAAAAAAATCAAGAAAAAAATTTAAAAGGGAACTAAGTAAAGGGACACAAATTCCAGAGTTGGGGAGGAGATGTGAAGATATTTTTATTGTTTTAGGACAACCATTAAAGGCTACTTTGTGTATGCTCTTAATGAACTGGCTCCTTAAGTGAATGGTCTACAAAAAAGGTTACATGTGCCATGTTTCTTGGGAATTCCAAAAAGAAGAAAAAAATATAAGGCAACATATGAAAGCTTATAAAAATAAGGCCATTTGATTCATTCTAGCAAAAGTGAGAGGGGGCACCCATTCGAGCATCAAAAAAATAAAGGGCACTAGTTCAATAAATAGTCATCTTAGGGTAGAAGGGGATTCACTCTCTGTCTCCTTAGATTTTGTTTGAAGAGATAATATCCTCTAGAGCCTTGTAACAACTTGGGTTCCCTCAAAGATATGGGTTGAGATATGATCCCTGGAGCCCTGTAATAGCTTGGGTACTTGGAGGTTGTGGGTTGAGACAAAATATTTGGTTCCTTGTAATAGCTTGGGTCCCTAGAGGCGGTGGGTTGGGATAAAATATCTAGAGCCCTGTAAAAACTTGGGTTCCCTGGAGGCTTTGGGTTGTACAGTAGAATATGGATCCCTAGATAACTTGGGAAGAGGCCAATCTTGGAGCATCCTCAGTGAAATATGTGCTTGAATACCTTTGGTGTATTTCCTTATTGTTACAGTCGATTATGGACTTCCTCAAAAGGGGTTGAATCACTACACATGCAATTGGTGTGAGGTGGATAACCTATGGACTCCCCGTGTTGAAGAAGATTGTATTGGTTAGCTAGGGTACTGAGGAAGTAAGACCTATGGATTCCCTATATCAGTTGGTAGCTCATGTTCAAATCCATTAATAAATCCTTGTCGGTCTATGGAATCTATAATGGGGGCGATAGCTGTAAGTAAGTATGGATTTAGTTGTCTATGTTTTAGTCGAGAGTACTTATCCCAAACTCACTTTCCCTGCAAATTTAAAGATAATTAGTCTCTTGTAATTGTTTAAATTTTAATGAATTTATGATTCATTCTGGTTTCAAATGACATTGTATCTCTGGAGAAAAATGTATATTATTATTATATGAGCATGTGGTCACACCTCTGTGTGGAAATGACATTGATGTTTTTGGGTTTAGACATAGTATTTATATATACCATTTGACTCATTACACATTATGTGCATATTATTTTTATGATAAAGACCAACAATAAATTCCCATGGTACTTTCTTTCCAATCTAGAAGCACACACTTTCTTAAATGATTTAACACATAATTCATTTTAGATATGCAACACAAACACACACACACACACAGATATGTGTATGTGTTTGTGTTGCATCTCTAAAATGAATGATGTGTTAAATAATTCAAGAAAGTGTGTGCTTCAAGATTGGAAAGGAAGTACCATGTGAATTTCTTGTTGGTGTTGATCATAAAATATAATATGTCACATAATGTGTAATAATTTACATGGTAACAAGGACTATGTTATTTCACTAAAATAGCGCTCTATACTAAATGAAATTCTTAACTATGTTGTTAATAAGAACATAGTTCTTTTAACTATGTTGAAAGAACCCTTTTATTAATAAGAAATGATTACAAGGGATAATTTCTACTTATCAGGGTCTATATGTAAATATACACATTCTTTCACTTAGTTACAACCCTATGAGTCTATATAAGTGATGTGGTGTTAACACTAAAAGAGTTATTCTCTCTTTTCAACATAAGGGAAACTTGAAACTCTTAGAGGAATACTTAGTCAGACTTTCATTCTCAGTAGTTTGCATGTCTTATGAAAGCTTCTTGGTGTCATTTTCTAGGCCCTAAAGGGCTCTGCATAGCACCATAGAGGTGGTTGTAGACTTTCCATAAGGCATGGGGCCATTGGAGAGTGGTAGGAGAGGTGGAGGTCCTTCTGTAGTTCATTAAGAACCCTTGATAGGGAGTGGATACAAGAACACCTACGTCAACCTGCCTATAATTTCCTATCCACACATAGGGAATATATGATGGGTAGGAACACATCAGAGAGGAATTCACCCAAGATTGGGAGGGGTAGAATTGTAAGTCATTTTAGTAATACATCAATGTTATTATCTAAATTTTGTGTCAATATTGTGGTTTTGGGACCTCCAAGGCATATTCATGGTTGAAATGACTAGTGAGAGGTGATCGACAAATATTTGGAATAGGTTGTCATGGTTACCATTTAAATTCGAATCGAGTCCATAAAATTAGGTAGGACAAGGTTCCCTAAGTTGAGCCATGATATTGTTTGAGCGCGAGCTCGATTTGGTGTAGGGAGACAATTCCGTAAACTTATAATGCAATCTATTGAACCTTATCCATCAATCGGTAAGAAACCCTAGGGGTGAAATCCATGGGTTTGATATCAAGATAACAGGGTGTAGGGAGTGGATGAATGTAGTTGACATGGCCTGGAGATTTATCCCAAAACTTAATTTGTAACACCTAGGTGATCAATAGGGATGACATTAGTCAGGATGTGTTGGCATACAAAAAACACTGAAAGGTTCCTCCATTATCTGGGAGTGGTGACCAAAAGACAACTCATCTGTGAGGTAATGCCCTAGATGTATTTTTGTATTGAAAAGGAAATTTTCATGGATGACGAGGCACCGAGCCAACTAGGTGCTTCCTTATTAGTCGATATGGATCCCATAATATAACTCATCCTATATACCATATATCATGTAAATTTTATCAGAGGGAGAAACTGAGGAGCATGATATGATGTGATCTTGTGCTAGGTTGGCATCCAGGTAGCCTAGAAGCATCATTATTTGTGTATAAGGGGATCCATGAAACAAATCAACTTGAAATAGTATCCTAGAGGTTTAAGGAGGAATAATATGGGAAAGGTTGGGATGACTTAGCATAAGATGTCATGGAATTTTAGTGTTGAGCACCAATTGGGAACAAGAGTTGTGCGGAGGTGAAACTTATAGGTAATGTGGACCGAAGGCCATACCGCATATGTGATAATCAATTATATACAGATAAATAGGGCTGATGGGGTGTTAGGACAACTATTCCTACAACTCAGAGCCAAGAAACGATCCCATTAGCTAGGAGTGCAGTCCAGAAACAACTCATCTAGTTGGCCATTACCATGTGTTCACAAGATGAGGTCGTGTACAACATCGGGGTGGTAGTGTCAAGGTTACGTGCCCTTGAGGGACCCACCTTGGTTGAATAAAGCAGGTGACATGAAGGAACCTTGATATGGGAGCCTCGAGATGATGTGGTACTATAACCACGTGGTCCAATTAGAAGAGATGGTTAGTTGATAAGAAGAGGCCCAGAAATTCAATACAGGCTCAGATTCCTCACCTCGGAGATGCAAAAGGATATTAGAATTTATGTGTCGAGAAAAAGGTTATGGGATGATGTAAGCCAACCTTATCACTAGAATGTACATCACATTAGAGGGAAAACGGTCCCACCTGATAGGGCATCCTGAAGGATTGACCTTAAAGGTATTGAGAGATGCGAAAATAGAAAGTGCTAGGAGAAAAACTTCAAGTTGACATGGGAAGGAAATGGAAGAAATAAAAATGCAGGTGGTGGGCCAATGAGGAGATGGAAGTGTGTCCCCACTGTGCATGAAAGCCTGGTGAAGAGACCCCAGTAGAAACCAATGTGAGCTCTTAGGAAATCATCGGAAGAAGGTAAACATGATGATGTATCTAGTAAGACTCATGTGATAGCTATCAGGTTGGTGTGGTTAGCAAAGGTTGTTGTGTTTTGGCAGGGTCGATATATATATATATATATATATATATGCCCAACTAAAAAAGGGAACTCAGTTTTAATATGAATACATACACACACACACACATATACACACACACATACATATATACATACATACATATATATACATATATATATATATATATATGTGTGTGTATGTATGTATATATATATATATATATATATTTTTTGTGTGTGTGTGTGCTTGTAAGAACACATAGTAATGACTCTAGTTGTGAGGATATGAATATGAGTCCAGGAGCCTATGTGAAGCAACCAAACCCGAAGTAGGATTCAGTAGAAAATAAAAAATATATATATTTACCCCATCCTTCTAGCATTGCATGAGAGGTTGGGTATGTTACAACAGATGCATGTAGAGGAGAATTGGGAGGATTCCTTATGAAAAATGAGTATGTGATATGGTATGAGTCTAGAAAGATAAAAGAGCAGGAGAAGAATTATACTTCCCATGATTTGGAGCTAGAAACTATAATTCAAGTTCTCAAATTGTGTAGAAATTATCTCATGGGTTGGAGGTTAGAGTTACAGATTGATCATTATGGGTTACGACATTTATTTGAGAAGCCAAATTTAAATGCCCAACAAATTATATGGTTGGATTTTTTGGTTGTGTATGAATTTTAACTTTATTAAATTAAGGGAAAATAAAATAAAGTAATTGATGCAATCAATTGAAGGGTGCATATGATGCCTTATATAGCAACAAGAATTTGCATGGATGATTAAATGAGAAAAATTGTTGAAGCTAAAAGTAACACTTGTTGTACATTGACACTATATGTGAACTACAAAAATAGAATGTGTAATAAAATATCAAGATTATGATATTCTAGAAGATAGGATTTCTCTCTATAAAGGTTTACTTTATGCGCCACATGTACCAGTAGTGAAAGAATTAATTTGAAAAAAAAAAATTACAAAGGGCCTTATTTTAGATACCTGGGTTACCAGAAAACTATTACAAGTAGTAAAATGCAATATTTTAGGCTATGTTTGAAGAAGGAAGTGGCTAATAATATTGCTATATAGCTATAATGTTAAAAGGGTAAGGTTTAGCATAAGCACCGAACTGGATTGCCAAATTCCATAACCATTCATAAGTGGAAATGGGATGTGGTGTCAATTGATTTAATTACCAATTTTCCTATAACTACAAAGGGGCATGATTCTATAATGGTGGTGGTGATAAAATCAACAAATTTTCCCATTTTTTTCCCATAATGTTAATGAAAAATACAAATAACATAGTTGAAATTTACATACAGGAAGTGGCGAGACTACATGATGTTCCTAGGGAAATGATTTCAGAAAGAGATCCAAAGTTTACATTTAAATTTTGGATGAGATTATTTAAAGGATTGGGTACTAATTTGAATTTTAGTACAAAATACCATCCAGAGTTTTATGGAAAGATAGAGAGAGTTAATTATATAATCAAGGATATGTTGTGGATGTATCTCATGGATAAGTCAAGATGGGAAGATGACCTGCATTTGGTAGAGTTTGTGTATAAAAATGGGTATCAGCCATCATTGAAGATGATACCATTCGAAGCCATGTATGGTATAAGGTTTAATACTCTCATTATTTGGAGTAATCCAATGGATATGATAATGGGTGGTATAGAATTTATCAGGGATATGGAAGAGAAGGTGGTGAAAATTAAGAAAAAATTGAAAGTTTCCCAGGATAGGAAAAGAAGTTATGAGCCAAAAAACATGACTAACAAGGAATTTAAAATTGGGGAAGATGTATGCTTAAAATTAAAAGCAAAGAAGATCTCAGTGACATTGGGTAGTTGTGTCAAGGTGGAAGAAATATACTACGGGACATTCAAGATCCTATAGAGGATCAATCCTATTTCATATAGGCTTTCATTTCTTTCATTTATACATTTTCATGATGTTTTTCATGTTTCTTTTCTTAAAAGGTATTTTCCTAGTACTAATAATGTAATTAATTGCAATATGATCTAGGTGGAACCTAAGGGAGAGTTACAGGCCCATCCAATGTGGATTTTGGACAGGAAGGTCAAAGTGCTCTCGAATCTAGCCATCAGTATGGTAAAGGTATAATGGAACATGCTTGACAATGAGGATGTTACCTTGGAGTGGGAAAACATTATGAGGGAGGAATAACCTCACCTTTTGACATAAATATATTGTATATATATGTCAATGTGACGCGATGAGAAAAGAGCATAAAAAAGGGGGGGTGTGATACCCTGGTTAACCTTGATAATGTAAATATACGTACATATAATATTTAAGCTGGTGAGATGGAAACATGTGATTTCTAGGTTGGTGAGCCAAGGTTTTTTTTTGGGACCTACTTGTCCATGTGTATGTATGTGCATATATGTTTTGGGTCTAGTGTGCTCGTGGATATATTAATTTAGAGGTTGTGAGGTTAGAGAGCCTAGAATTGTAAACATGGTATAAACCTTGTACATATATTAATAAAATAAATGTCTTTTGTAGACAAACTCTGTGGATTAGAGTATGGGAGTGTTGTACATTGGGAGGCAACCCTCGGCTGAAAAGAGGTCAGTGCCCAAGACATTTATTAAAAATGATCATGAAGATATTTTTTTTTCCCAATGTTATTAACCCCATAGATTTAATCCCTTATATTCTCCTAGTTTTTGAACAATATTTTAGAGTGGCCTTATGGTGTTTAATACAAAAGAAAAAAGGAATATTAGGAACTGATGGAGGAAATTCTTAGATAACAACCCACTTCACACAAAATATTTTATATTTAAATTTCAAGGAAAATATGATTAGCATGAAATGAAATATAGAGAATAGGAACACATAATTAATGGTTTTTGTTGGAACACCTAATCCTACATGGGTAGGTTTGGAATGCAAAAAGTCACAATGGAGTCCAAGTGACCTTGGAATATGAAACCAAGAGTCACACCATTGTACTATAAATGTACATCTTTGTATAATGGAAAATAAGAGAGCCTCATGCTTATCATTCATTGTATGTTGAGTCTCTTGTGTGTGTGTGTTATTCTCCTCATACACCATGTGTGCCTTAACATGGTGTTTAACATGGTATCAGAGCAGGCAATTGCCGGCCCTGCTCCAAATTGAGTGAGCCATTTGTGTTTATGGCCTGTGCATATCTGCATTTTTGCAGCATTTAGAGAATTTTCGCGGCAGTGTTTTTGCCGCCATTTAGAAGTGTTTTGAGAAGCAACAGCATTCAAATCCATGGCAACATTTAGAAATTGACTTTGAAGAAGAGCAGCAGTGGTGTTGAAGAATCACATCTGAAGGTTTTTCTAAATTTTGATCTTTTCTCTGCATTTTCTGCCTTTAAATCTGCTTTTGAAGAGTTGCTGGAATACTGTTCAAAATGGAGTTTTGAAGAAAAGTTTTGGGTTTTCAAGCAAAATTTCTGAGTTTTTCATTGAAAAATATCTGCAAGTTTTTGGGTTTTTAATGGAAGAGATTTCTGAGTATTGTTAAATTCTGCATTTCTCTGCTGCTAGAAAAATCATTTTTTCAAGTTTACAAGTTCCTGCAAATTATTCTGTTGTGTATCTAGAAAAATTCTGCTATATATTTGGAAGAAAAATTCTGCTGCTAGATTTCCTACTCTCTGCTCTGCGGTTTTAATAAAAAATAAAAAATAAAAATAAAAAAAATCTCTGCAACCCAAACCCCACGCAGCTCACAGCTCTTTCCTACCCACTACAATCTAGCACTCGTACCTCACCTTACAGCCAGCACTCCCTCATCTCCCTTATCTCCACGGCTCTACCTACGCTCTGCTCTACTTGCCTTCACTCTACATCGAACACCACAGTCAAATCTGCAACGGATCCCTACTCATTGTTCTACCCACTCACACCCTTGGCACCGGCCCCTCTACACTCTCCCACAAGCCTGTCCCCTTCTCTACGCACTTCCCCCCTCTCACACAGCTCTACAATCTGCTACAACAACCTACGACTTGTGTTTTCACTCAACGAACTCTCATCTTTGCACACTCACCGCTTGCAACATTGCACTTAGCTCGCCTCGGCTCCTCCCCAAGCCATCTCCCACCTGTCAACGCTCGCCCTCTCCACCGCCTACCGCTCCCTTCCCATATCATCTCAAGCTCTACAACAAACACATCCCCCTTTCAACATACGGTTCTGGGCAGCTCGGCCTCCCCTTCTACACACTTGCCATTACTCCAGTCGACCCGCCCCTACTCGCTCAACGCACTGTTCACTGCCCATTTACCCACACCTTCTCACTTGGCCGCCCTGCTCTTCCAACCTCAACTCCTACGCTTCCCCTTTTGCTAACTGTTACCTCCCTCTTCCCAACCATCCCTACGCTTCAACGCCTTTCGGCCTTCCCATTTTTAACTCAGCGTTTTTTAAATTTCAATTTTTTAATACTGCCCTCATTTTAAATCCGCCCCTCTTTTTACAGTAATACCTCCATCCATTTTAATTTTTTTTTTTAATATTTTTAAATTTTTTAATTAAACTGCCCATTCCCATTTAAAAAAAAAAAAAAAAAAGTTCCCCTCCCACCATTCGATTCCCCTCTCATTAATTCGATTCCCTTTTATTAATCCATTTTATTTCTTTTAAATTCACTTTAATATAAATCCCATCCCATCCCAATAAATTTCCCTCTCAATTTTTATTCCCATTAATTTATTTTTAATTAATTAAAAAAAAGAAAAAGAAAAAAAACAGCAGAGAGAGAGGAAGGAAATTGAAGAAAAAAGAGTTATGAACAACAGAAAATGGAAAATTGCATATGAGAAGCACATGGGCTGAAAATTGCAGATTTACATTTTATGATTTGTAGCATGAGGGTGATTTTTTGAAGAAATTGACATTTGAAGACAAGTTTGCCATCATTGAAAACATCTATTTGAAGGAAAATTCAGTTGCCTTAAAGGTCTTTTGCACAAGTGTTTTCAGCTGCACATTCAAACAAATATTTTTGCAGAGATATTGACATTGTATTGTGAGTGGAATTTGCATCTTCTTCATAGTTGCAATCAGTACTTGAGTTGTTGGATTGTTGATTTCCCTCCATCATTTGAGGAGCAGATTTTGTAATTTGAGAATTCTTTAGAGTCATTTGTATTTGTTGAATCACATTGTAAACGGGTGCATTTTCGGTTGAAGCCGACACCCTTTCATTTTTTAGCCTAAGTTGTTGAAATGGCTAAAATAAATGAGGCATTAGTGTTGTTGAATAACCTCATTCATTCCAATGTTGATGACATGATAAAATTGAGCAAGGATGCTCTTTGTAATATTCAAAGTTGTTTGCTAGATGCACAAGAAAATATTGAGTTTTTGCAGTTGGAATCTCAGCTTCAGCAAGACGAACTTCAGCAAAAGAGTCACCATTCTGAACCTATTTCTGTTCAGAATATTGTGAAGGAATCTCATCATAAGAAAGAAGATAAAGTTGCAGTCGATCCACATTCATTTCTTTGTACGAGAGCAGATGTACATGCAGATGCAGCATCTCAGCCTACACTTCCTAAGCCCATCATCAGACCTTGGGAAGAGCTTGTCCACAACAAGCACCGAACTGGTCTTGGATATGACAAGGATGTGCCCTCTCATATTCCAGACTACACCAAGCCCATCAAATTTCAGAGTGCCAGATTCATGTATGACAGTTCACTTGCAGATGTTCCAGATCCTATTCCACAACAACAACAGATTGAGAAATGCCAACACTGTGATCTAGTTGGCCACATGAAAGATCACTGTTTTGATCTTCATCCATGCAAGCACTGTGGTCGGCACACCCATTCTTCAGACAGATGCTTCAGACACAAGCCTCCTGCAAGAACCAAGATTCATCTTGGATGGATCGCTTCTTGGCAATGGGCATCAGCAGCCAAGAAAATGTTTACAACACATGTTAGAACTTGTTCACGGATATTGAGAAAACTTGCAGTTGAGTTTTCGCCATCATCTCACCTTGTCCCTGACAGGGGGGGAAATGGTGGTCATGTACAAGCTTCGACGACAGATCAAGCGAGCCTGAGCCACAATCTCTCATTCCATGTTCAGAGTTGTAGCCAGCAATTCAAGCGAGCTTGAGCCACAATTCGTCATTCCGGACTCAGAGATGTAGCTAGAGACACGGATGCCCATGAGCATGCCTTCGGTTGGTGGACAACCTTAAACCATCATCTTTGGTTGGTGGATAACCTAAAACCATCACAAGGTAGTAGACCTCCCTTCTTTTAGGTTGAAGGTCTCCCTTTCATATATGAGGAACACTTCCTCTAGCAGAAGCCTTCAGCTTAGCAGCCTTCAGCTTCTTGCCAGTATTGGTTGAGTTCCAGGAAATGCTTCAAGCATTCTAGAGTTGTTGGTAATCCTAAAAACATCATAGGTAGTAGACCTCCCTTCTTTTAGGTTGAAGGTCTCCCTTTTTTTATGAGGGGCAATTCCTCTAGCAGAAGCCTTCAGCTTCTTGCCAGTTTTGGAAGAGTTCCGGGAACTGCAACAAGTTTTGCGTTCCAGTGTTTGTGGTCATCCTAAAACCACCTCTTTTTTCCAACATTTCAGAGAGTTTATTCATCCCAAGTGCTGCCATGTATACTTTGCAGATTTGTATTACAAATCTTTTCTTGGACTCACACATACCCCTTCGGATTAAGGGGGGATGTTGGAACACCTAATCCTACATGGGTAGGTGTGGAATGAAAAAAGTCACAATGGAGTCCAAGTGACCTTGGAATATGAAACCAAGAGTCACACCATTGTACTATAAATGTACATCTTTGTATAATGGAAAATAAGAGAGCCTCACGCTTATCATTCATTGTATGTTGAGTCTCTTGTGTGTGTGTGTTATTCTCCTCATACACCATGTGTGCCTTAACATGGTGTTTAACATTTTTCAACTTTAATTTGCAGAAACTCAACCTCACAGAACTATAAAATAAAATCCCAATAGCTTCATCACTCTTTTCTAGGAAGAAAACATTAACAAAATATGTGACAGAGAAAACTTATCATTCTCAAAAAATTCTGGAATCACTGTGAAAACTTTATTCAAATTCACTTGAAGATGAAAATACAAAAAAAAAATTCTTCTGAGGTAAATAATTTGAACCCCCCTCAAAATCTCATTTTTCCTTTTTTATTCTGCATAAGGCCCTTTATTCTAACCATCATAATCAGTTTCAAAAACTCATCTTGAGAAAAGTTATAAAATTGTTTCTTACCATAGTTACAAAATGAAATAAAAATTTAGACATTATATATATATATATATATAATGTTTATTTTCCTTTTTAATAAGAAGAACCCCAATAATTTTTGACCTTAAGAAATTTCATGTGTGATATATATAAACATAAACAATTTATAAACGTAGATCAGCACCATGTGGGTCCTACTCAATTTCATGTGCACTAAGGACAAAAACTTCATATGACTCATTAAAACCATATACCATTCACAAGATCACTCATTCTCATTTCTGGAATAAAAAATGATGCTTTCGTAACCAATGATGACCGTAGATCTGTTTGATGATGGTTTTGACTAAACCACTTATGGAGGGTCTAATTTACATAAACCCCACATAGTTTATGTTTTCAGGATTTTTTTTATTAGAAGGATAAATGCACCAATTCATTGATCTTCAGGTAACTTGCTTGTTTCCAATTCCGTGACATTCAATTTGTGAATGAAATTGTGCCACCATTTTCAATGGATCCTTAACGGTTCTTTGTAGATTGTTTTCAGAATTCACTAAATTGACAAAGCTGAAAGAGGATTCAATGTGTCTTCAATGCTCATATATGCATATTCTCCCTAAACAATAAAGAATGCAACATATGACAATATATGTTTAGAATTTTGAAAATTTTTTGTAGTTTTCCACCATTTATGATTTGGAAGGTCTTTTTACAAAAATTGGTATTGATGGAGCCCATGAAATATCTTGAATTATTCTCAAATTTTCGAAACCATCAATGAATAATTCAATTTGGTCCTTCTGCAAAAAAACCCAGATCATAGATTTTTGAAAATTTTCTATGTTTTCTCATAAAATGAATTTAAAATTTGTCACCTAAGGACCTCTATGTTTTTTATCAATATAATAATGTTTCCTCATTATTAATTAGGGAAAAAACAAAATTGTTATGTCATCAACCAATACAAGATGCAATGCTTTCCAGATTCACATGAAAATGTAGGAAGCAGAGCATTGTGGTGAAACTTCCAAAGTCTGATCTAGTTTTGTGAATCCTCTATTTTTGTCCTCCACTCATGTTCAATCCTTGAATGCAGTAGAAATCTGACTCCTGAATTTTGTTATCCAAATCTTAAAATACTAATTCAAGGCTAATGGCTAATTCCACTCTTACCATAGGATTATACTCACAAAAAAGTAGACACTCAGAATTTGGCGCATTCAGATAGGTTCATATATCTCTAAGAACCTTTAAAAACTCATTTACGTGCAGAAATAATCATAAACATTATTACACATAAGCTCCCTTCAATCCAACCTTATATTTCAATTCTTAAAGTTAAAATAAAAGAATCCCGATCACAGGGAATAATCATCAATAATAGGATTTGTGGGATCTCGTGTTAAAACACAAAGAAACTCTTCAAATTATGCACTTTTAGCCTTTAACCGCTTTAACTTACCTTTACCGCTTTTTACCTGTTATACGTGACTGTTTACATTACCGATACTCCCATCACAATAATGCATCACATATATATATCATCACAAATTCTATTTCGTATTACTCCTCTTTAAACCTCATTCGTTGATCTATGCCCAGATCTAACGGTTCCCATTCCATCTTTGGGTTTCATTCGTCGTAATATCGTAACCCAAGCCATATTGCACATCGCAACTTATCACTTTATCACATTCACTATCGCAACTTCAATGCTCATCGTAATATCGCAATCCAGAACTCTTTCTGTCAACTGCGATATGCGATGGAACCATATGCCGACATGTGGCTCCTTATCTGTTCTCTCACTTATATTGCTATATGATCATGACTGTCAATCACTGCTTCATAAATCAAGACGAGTGTACTATCTAGCCCAAGTGCGATGCCACTCATTGCTTGACATGTAGCTCTCATCGTAAGGGGAAATTTTTGTTAAACTCCTCGCATTTCTGACCGCGAAATGAACCCTCATTCGCCCATGTCCAATTTCAATTCTCTGATTTTATCTCCACCGTTTGTTTCCAAGCTTCACACTTTCAGTCAAAAATATCTGGAATTTAAAGGAAAATTGGCATTTGCTACCTTCAAAAGAATGTAATCTAGTTCCTCCTCTCGACTGGAACCTCATAACATAAAGACTCTAAATTAATGCCTATGACTTCACTTCTTTGTCCATGACGTTAATTCCCTCTTGAGATTTATTCTAGTTATTAAATCGTATCCAAAAACTATCTCGATCTTTGCAACACCTTTGCATGTTGTTCTCAACCTGATCCTTCTCAGACTCACCTACAATACCTGCGTTAGGTGAAATACTCTGATTACGCACAAAACTGTATAATTCATTAACATATCAAGAATTTACTCAACTCACTTCATTCCACATAAACTTATAATTGAGTTTTATATTCATAAACAAATATTTACAAATAAACCACCTCTCAGCCTGATTTTCTTTAAAAAGGGCCTTCTGTCATTCCTCTCTCTGCCTGTAGGATTAAAATAAAATATCCTCTATTACCTATCTAAGAATGGTATCTCAAATTCCTTTGAGGCTTAAAAATATATAGAAAAGGCTCTACAACCAATTATGGCTGATATCCTCAATATTCTCAACCAAATCTTAAGAATCCTCTAAATCTACAAAATCATCAACTAATTCCTAAGTATAGGATTCAAATCTCTATGAGATCTTAACTACCTTAAATCTCTCATGTTCTCCTACATTCGAGAACATTTAAAAATATGCCTCACAATATTTAATTAAATCCTATTCTAAATGTCTCACATAAAATCCACTCAAAACATTGAAAAATAAATTAATTAAATACTTAGGGAACCAAATCCCTTGAAAATACAAGACCCCCTAGATTCTACTAAATGTACAAATTTTGGAACCATGATGCTCCTTAATCAGACTCCCAAGGTAGAAAACATTCATGATCTCTAGATCATGTGTCTTTAATGCTGATGGAATTCCTCCTGGATCCCAAACTTTGTTCTCTAGTCTTTCTTTGGTTGCCTCTATTCTTTTGTGTTGTTTTGTTGGTGTTGTTGTTGTTTGCTTTAATTTTGTTGTCTTATTCTGAGACACTTTCATTATAAAACTTCTTATTCTTTCAATCTCCATGTCCAATGTATCTTCTGATTGGTACTTACTCTGCCATTTTTTGCTGCACTGAGTCAATTTATCTTCAAACTATTGATTACCTTCTTCATATTTTTCTTCTTCAACTTATTTTATTACTCTTGATATTTCTCAAGATACTGTTGTAGATATTTCTATTGCTGCCACCCTTGAAGATATCTCCCTCTACAATATCTAATTGTTTCTCCTTGTCTGTAAATTTACTTAAAAAAAAACTACTCTTCAATTCCTTGACTGCAGTAACATTTTTACTCACACTTCTTTATATATTAGTTAACATTATATACTTTAAAAAACTAATATCTATTTTTGTCTAGCCAAAACTTCAGACATTCTTCTATTAATTTCTGCAATCCCTTTCTCATGCTTACATGTTTCCTAAAAGCAGTTCAACAACTCACTTTCTACCTGATTCCTTTCAAACACTTCATCACTAAGCCGCTTATCAATTCTAGCATAACTCTCCTTATTTTCCTTGACAACATCCCATAGTTTTCCTTCAACTCCTTGACTAATCCTTGTAGTCATTCCAATCTCCTTCAGTTCTAAGACTGATTCTTCCTTAGCATGAGACATATGTGTCCCATCTTCTCTTCATTACTATTCTTCTATTTGTTGTTTTTGTTAGTAAAATATAAATTATAGGATCTCAAGGTGATTAGATACTTCAAATTTCTTGCAAAGTTTTCATTATTGAAAGGATTTTCAAAATTCAAATTATTTCAAATAAAAAAATATGAAAATAAAGAAAAGAGGGTATAAAAAACAAAAAAAGATAAAAGGAAAAAGAGAAGAAAGAAGAAGAAAGAAAACCCCAAAAAGAAATAAAACTGAAAGTGATGCAAGTTCAAATGCCACTACTCATTAGATAGGTTTGTCTAGTCATACATTTAATCATGATTGGACATTTTTCAATTTCTGTTGATAGGTTAGGGAATAAAGATTTTTCAA
The DNA here is from genome assembly GCA_034641835.2 of Pinus albicaulis. Classification (NCBI taxonomy): domain Eukaryota; kingdom Viridiplantae; phylum Streptophyta; class Pinopsida; order Pinales; family Pinaceae; genus Pinus; species Pinus albicaulis. The sequence continues at coordinate 959,667,884 of CM076578.1, read as the reverse complement.
ACTATTTAATCTTGGCTTATCAGTAGATAGGTAAAAAATTAAATTGGCTCAATAGTTTAAACTCAGTCAATGACTGAAATAAGGATAGGTGTTAGGATAGAAATTCAAAAGAAAAATGATTTAAGGGTTGCTAGTCCAAATGCACCCTAAAAAAGAAAAAAAATGTTAGATGAGTAGTTGGATAGGTAGTTGTACTGAAGAGAAAAAATTAAAATCCCATTTCTCTTATGGCGGAAGAGGATCAAAATATAGGGTGTTGACATTCATAATATGGAAAATGGGTTATGTTTTAAGAAGTTTATACTACAAAGTCATTTGGGCACACCTCATGTAAAATTGTACCCTAAGTCCTGAAGCTACCATTCTATTTATTCCTAAAAACCCCTAAACCCACATTATTTTCGTTATCCTAAGTCCTAACTACCCCCCCGCTCTTGTTCATTCTGCTGATATCACCGACTGCCTTGACCCCCTTCGAAAATTTGTTTCTGCCATCAACCAAACCGCAACATCCATTTGACCATTGCCAATGCTATTGCGCCACTTCCACCATCATCTGTCCACTCTGCCCTATCACATCTCTTCCCTCCAGCAGCCCGTTGCGCCATGAATGATCAGGTCGTTATCCAACGGACCCACACAAACTTGATGGTCACTCCCAATTACATGTTAAAACCTGAATTCATGACTAGAAGCAGAGTTTTCTTTGTTCACACTGTTAAAATTGCAGGTATTTAATTCACTGTAAGAAACAGTCAATTCTTTTTTAAGGGAGTCTATTGTTCATCAAAGGAAAGTTGTTAACTCACAACACTCATGTTTCCGATTTTTATTAGTTCTTCAGCTCAATTCATGTTTCCCCTTCTATTATTTCCCTTCCCCAGTGCTGATCTATATCATCTTCCTTTGTCTTCTCTCTTTTTCTGGCATCCCATTCTTCATTGCAGGTTGAGAAAGAAGATACAGAAGACAAATAATTCCTCCCAAGGCTAATCGCAACCCCATTAACCTTGATTTTTTCCTTTTATCCTAAAGTCTACCCTCCGCCCCCAACAATCATTCATTCCCTGGGCTCCACTGGCCCCATATCCATCCTGCCACATCACCCTCTATCATCGCACTTCGTACTTCGCAGGTTTTAGGACTTACCTATTTTCCCTGATCCTAAACCTTGCGATGTGTGATGAATTCTAAATTTTGTGGTTTGTGATAAATTCCAAATTTTGCGATGTGCGACAAAGTTTAAATCTTGCGATTTGCAATATGGGTGGGACCCAATCACATATCACACTTTGTAATTTCAAAAGGATAAGCGTCAAGTTATATGTTAAAACCACTGAATTTCGATTTGGTATATGGGGGGGACCTAATCGCATGGCGAACTTCGCAAGATCATGAGGATAATTTCCCAGGTAAATGTTAAAACAGCCAAAATGTGATTTGGAATAAGAGTGGGACCTAATCACATAACACAGTTCACAAGCTCAGGAGGATAAGTACCCAGGTAAATGTTAAAAATTACGAAGTGCGAAGAGCGATATTGACGTGTACACAATGTAGTTCAAAGAAAAAGCCTAAAATATATCAAGTCCGAGAGCATGAGGTTTTTGCGTTGTTTTATGAGGAAAAGGGCTAAACACACCAAAAGGACTCGACCACTAATTCAAAGGTTTTCCACGATTTACCAAAGAAAAAGAGAATTTATGCCGATTAGCAGAGGAATAAAGGGTGTTATGCTTTAAACTCTACCAAAGCTACCAGGATTGAAGATTCATTCAAGAGGCACTAGCAGAAGAGGTTGAGCTGGCAAAGGTCATTTCTATAGAACTGACATGATACTACAACAGTAAATAGAAAGGACGTGGCCACACTTGCCCAATTTAACTTAATTTAAAGTAATGATAAGTCACCGAAGGATATAGAAGCGAATGAGACATAAAGGGAAGAAATGATTCAGCTGATAGAGGAAAACACTAAGAAGATGAAGAAAATGGAAAATGAAATGGAAAGTATGGTAAAGGATAGACAGAAAGCAGTAAGAGATGCAGTGAAGTAAGCAACAAAGAAAGCAGCCAAAGCCATTGTTAGTATGAATCTTGATTCAAAGCGTACGAAAAAATACCACTTTAGCTGCGCATAAAAAACAACCCTAACAATAGAAATGAATACTAGTATCTTTAGATCTGCAGTTAGATGATCAAGACAAATGCTGCAAAAATATAAATATATGCATTAGAAGACATTAAACAGTAGAAAAATAAGATTTGCTCCATAGATCCAATAGACAAGACAAGAATATATCCAATGAAATTTTTATTAATGGCACTTGGGAGGAAAACACAAGAGGGTGTTCCCCATTCTCCTCAATGGGATGGGTTCTTGTAAGTCCTCAGCACTTTAGATTTATAATTCCTCTCTCTTGATGGTGTAGAAAACCCAGACAAAAATGGAAAAATATGGCTATGATAGTGGATCAATAGACATACCAAGATTTGAGATCCAGAGTGATCTTTAGGCAACAAAATGTGACAAATGAATGGGAAAACCCTTCTATTTATAACAAAATATTGAGTTAGTCTAGATATTGGTGCATAATTAAAATATTATTAGCTAAATCAAGATCCAAATTTTATGAAATATTTTATTATATTTGTTGGAGGAAAAAGGAATTTGACTTGAGTCAAATCCCCTTATTTGTAAATAATAAATAAATAAATGATTTATTTATCATTTTACGGATATGGTTGAGTAATAATCAAATAAATTGTGATTTATTTAATTATTTAAGGGAGATGTAGTCATATTTAACAAGAATATTATTTAAGTAATGTTTAAATAGTTATTCTTAGAAAATAATAAGATAAATAATGATTTATCTAATTAATTTCCTTGTTTTGGGTTAAATATAGCCAGGAATATTAATTAAATTGTTGTTTAACTAATTATTCCTTGAGGAAAAATAAAAAAAATATGGATTTATTTAATTTTTCCCCATGGGGTTTCCTATTTAGAGCATAAACAACTTAATAAAGGTGGTTTACTAAGTTATTTTTCATAGTGAATGCAATTTTACTTGGGGTAAAATTGGTCTTACTTGGTGTACTTGGGTCCATCTAATAAAAATGGATTAGATGACCAAAAAATGGTGTAACAGATTTCCCCCTAGCGTGCAAGTGTTAAGAGCTAATCATATGACCAAAGTACGTTGTAAGAACTCAATCACTAGACAACAATAGGGAATTCAGAGAGAGAGAATTGTAAGTTAAACCAAAGTGCTGAAAGAAATAGACCCTAAGGAGGTGAATTTCAGGTGCAACAAGTCTTTTTGATAAGTGAGTACCTGCTATAGGCAGCGGGGGAGGCATACCTATGCCCACCAAGGAAATGAACAATAAGGCATCCGAATAACCACGAGATGGTAAAATGCTGGCATAAACATGAGCGAGATAAACAACACAATAATGAATCCCACATACATATTATGCCTGGGATAACAGTCAGGACTTGTACAATGATATCTAAGTACATGAGATATAAATGCAACCCAGATGCCCCTGAAAATAGGAAAGGGATCTGAAAATATAACTGATACATGCAACCAAAAAGGCGCTGCAAGCGGCTGAGGCCGACATCATCAAATGTATGGAGTTGCATCGAAGGCTATAATGAAGAGGTAATCCGAGTATGTGGGGGGCTACCTGTAGGGCCACCCCCTCATGAGGGCTGAGACATATCACACACACCCAGGAATCACCAATGTCAGCTGCTGCATCACTGGATCATCGAGTATACAGATCTTGATCATGCTGAAAAGGAGCTAGAGCTGAGAAACAATCAATTCAAAGGGAAATGAGGAGTCCCTTTTCCTGATCCGAGGCACTGAACAAGAGTGGAATATGGAACCAAGGTACACCGCCCTCTAGACCTGTCTTCTGGAATGATTGAGCTGATGTCAACAAAAGGAGGTCCGCCATAGGTGAGGCAATAAGGGATCCTCAACTAAGGCATGAGGGAAAATAGTAGAGTGACTTACAGACTGACACCAATGATGAAGATGAAATGGGGGGAACTGAGTAGCAAATGGAAGAATTCCCTTGTTAGAGCATAAATGGCATGGATGACCTGGCAACAACTGATACAATATCATGAGGGATAGGGGGCAGTGGGACTGAAGGCCATGATGTGTGACACAAGAGAGGGACCAAGCAATGAAGGATGGAGGACTTTAGTTGGGTGCGAAGGGACTCGGGATAGACTCTATGAAAGCAATGATGACTCAACTCAGATGCTCTAAACAAGGGTGACTAGATGGTGCTACCACACAGGAAAAGGGTCCAATGGAGACCATAAAAGCATGAGTACAAGATGGTAACTCATGACGAAAGTCAACACGAGCGTGGACAAGTATGGAGGCAACATGGTGGTCCTATTACGAGTGTTGCAAGTGAAGAAATTCAAGTTTGAGGAAGGGTGAAGTGGTGCTTCTTTAACAAAACGTGTCTTGGTGAAGTATCAAATCTGAAAAAGCTAATAGATACCCATTTGAGGGCTTGGTGGGATCCTTCCAATGGTATAGACGGTTCGTCAAACTGAGCTACAGTTTGGTCGCAGTAAGAAAAATAAAAATCATGGGTTTTCTTTTAATAAGGCATTTTCCTTCTAGATTCACTTATTTGTTGGTGGAGCTGTGGTGAATATCGTGAGGAGAGGAGGCCTTAAATATTGCGGCAGTTGTAGCGAATAAACCGACTGTTGGAATTTAAGATCTGATAATTATAGGTAATATGTCTCATCCTACTTTTCATTTTAGTGAGTTGAAAGTTCAGCTTAGGTACCCAGAGCTCATGATCAGGCCAGGTCATACTTTTCTGGGGGTTTGTTCTGCGACCTGGGTAGGAGGTGCTGGGTAGAAAACTGCTACCTATCCCAAGGAAGGACCTGGAAAGTTTGACCTGTCATAGAAAGGGGGTTTCAATGCTATTATGGGCTGAGATATAGGATTTAATGGTTGAGGGGCATGGGTGCCCCTGGGCATGTTATTCACATGCCAAAATGTATTTAGAAAAAGGGAGATCTAAACACATTTTAATGATGTGGTGTGCCACTTATTTTCGGTATGGTTATGCAGTTTGAGAAAGGAAATAGACGATTACCAATCTATTTTGGTACTGAATATATGAATCAAATTGACTTTAAGTTTCTGGGTTGGCATACATGGTGTTGCTATCCCAAAGGTAGGACTTGGGGATAATGAACTGATGTTCTCCCATAAAACTCATATTTTGGTCAACCAAAATGTCTATGAGACTGGGTTGCTGATGTAATATGAAGGAATTATGAGGGGTATCATCCAAAGAGTGATCTGAAGTGATATGGGACTCTATAGATTCTTCTAAATGTGGAAGAATAATGGGACTAGAGTCAACACGACTAGATTCACTAGGAGAGTGGTGGAGAATTGCGTCTCTTGGTCTCTCAAATATGGGTGCCCCCTTACCCAAATATTTGGTGTCAATGTAATGGCCACAAGGTGGATGTGGTTCGAATGCATGAGTTCGATGTAAGGGGGGATAGATAGAGTCAGGGGTGGTGACTGCTTCCACAATGTCATCATTGTAATATAGGATGGGTTTACTGGTGAAAGAAATACCATCTGACGTGGCGAAGCTACCTGAATCATCATCTTGAGAAGAGAGGTTCACATGCGCATAATCACAAGTGGTGACAGAAAAATAATCAGATAAAGGATCTACCGATGTTGAGCTTAGGGTGATCGCTGAAGGGATGTCAAGCGAAACATCAGGGGAAGTCTCCAAGGGGACTTCTACCCAGGGTTTCATGAATGATGATAGGTAGAAAATGGTGGGTGAAGGCTCCGTCATCTTGACATCAGGAGGGGGAATGTCAATGGGAGCATTCATGTCCTCTGGTTTTGCCAAAGAAAAACGCGCAAGTGAGGGAGCGGTGGACTCATTGCGCTTGGCCTCGAATTGGTAAAATGCTTCCAAAGAGGAGCGATACTCATTAAGGTGGGGACAGAGGTCAGTATAGTGGCCATGGAAATCACACAAGGCACAAGGGTGATTTGTGCACAACGACTTGAGTTTCAGGCCTGAATTAGGCATAGTGACATATACCTCTCGGATATCGTACTCCGAAAACGTCTCCTTGACCATGGACTTAAGGTGAGGCAACTCTATACAAGTATGGGTGGTGTGGCCGGAGACATCACACAAATCACACTAGATGGTATGCTTTGGAGGTTGAAAAGAGGCAGGGTTGGTTAGGGTAGCTTTTTCCTTTGATGCCCCCTTGCGAGCTTTGCCCTTCTTATGCGAAGCAGTCGCAATGGGAGGTGGTTCCTGTTGAGGTGAATGAGGCACTATTTTAGTGGGAGAAGTCATAAGGACAGTTTGGACTGGGGTCAGAGCAATATAAGGTTTGGGTTGACTAGGTAGCATAGCGGCTGGAGGATCGAGGTACCAGACGAGAATACCAAGGGTCAGGTTAGGAAGAGAGAGGGTGGACATAACAGGTACTGTGTACACTCCAGGTGGGGGAGTTAGGAACAGTATCTGACCAAAGGGGTAATGACCAGGCGGGATGGCTCCAAGATGGTTAAGGCCTGGAGGAACCATTCCATGAGGGTAAGGGGGGTCATGAGTTCTAGCTGAAGGTGAAGGGCCAGGAGAAGAAGGTTCAGAAGGCTGATCATAGGACATCATGAGAATCTAGTAATCAAGGGAACCAGATGGAAGAGGTTGATTTTCCACCTGACCTTCATGTTGTTGGGTAGCCACAAATCCCTGCTGTGCATCCACCTGCAGCTGAGGGGGCGGTGACTGCTATTGCAGGGTTTGAGCAGGTGAGGGAGGCGGAGGTGCTGATGTTGGAGGAGCTGGAGCACCAAGCTGTGGATACAAATAAAGGGGTTTGGTAACAGTGTGGTGAACAGGATGTTGGGCAAAAAGAGGAGGCATGTCGTATCTTGGATATGTGCTACCGGGAGGGGGAAAACTGTGGGAGGTGATGCCCCCCCAGGAAAACCATAACCGATGGGAGGTTGAGTGTATGGATGAGACAGAGCTCCAACGATACCATTGGTGAAATGAGGTGCCCCCAGTGCGTTGGCACCACCGAGTCTGGGGAGATTAGGTATAATGGTATAAACATAACCCATCTGAGTGTAGATCAGGTCATATTTTAATGCCATTTGGAGGGTGGCTTCTTCAGTTTGAGGAAAATGCAATGCGACATCTTTCCCGATAGGAGGCAAGAGATATATAAGTTACCATTCCATGTAGACACAGTCTTCGAAGGTAGGGGATTGACATAGGCTATTTCTTCTTTGTCATTCTTGGACATGATTGGATAGGCGGGTCGCAGATGATTGATGGAAAGAAGTCAAAATTTCGATACCAGTGTCATAACGAAGGGGAAGCTGGAAGTAAGATAAAAAATCCTGAGCAAGAGCCGCAAAGGTGGTATGAGAGGAAGTTGCTTGATCAACATACCACTTAGAAGCTTCACCTGTAAGAATTCATTGCAACAACTGAAGATGGATAGAGTCAATGGTAATGGAGTTAGATGAACACCACATGTGGAAAGATCGAACATGATTTGAAGGATCTTCTCTAGCAAGTCCTTCAAACTTTGGGATGTCGGAAGCGAGATTTGTCACCATAGAAGGCCAACTAGCATCATGGTCGTTTATCAACCGGTCTAAGTCAGGGAGGCTGAGGCCTACCATGAAGGGGAGCAAGGGCGCAGCCGGGGTAGCGTTTGTAGTGGTTCCACTAGTGGTATTCACAGTCTAAGGGTCAGGGTTTCCACCAGCATAAGGTCCTACATGAGACATGGTGAAGGTGTTAGGGGGAGAACCAAAGGCGGAATGAGAAGGAGAACCCGAAGGACCAAAAGAATAGTCGGTGTGCGGACTCAGTGGAGGACTAAATCAAATCCTATGTGGGGGAGTAAGTCTTCTTATCGAAAACTAAGGATGAAGGCCAAGAAGTCTCTGGGATAAATGCCTTGGTGGTGCAATGGTGATGGCACAAACATGACACAAAGGAAAAAGAGACTGACAAGGGCAGGGAGGTGTAGGATCAACTGATTACAATGTCCAAAAAAGGGCAGAAAGGTGTAGGATCAATTTATTTCAATGTTTTAGAGTATTTTCTTAACGATGTTAACCAAGCCCTTTTTCACTTAGGGTGCGTGTAAAATTGTGTAAATTTTAATTTTTAAACCCAGAAGTTTGTAGAGAAAAAAAAAAGTGTGTTGTATGGCTGTAAATAAACCTGCAAATGACAGTATATAGGCCTACAAAAATAGGAAATAAACAGCTAATAATGCATTAATCTAAACCCAAGGAGGTGGGTGTCTCAACAACGAGTATATAGGTGAGTAAAAAAATAATAAAAACACACTAAAACAAAAACTAATAGATCTAAGTTCAAGAGGGACAGGACTTTAAAAGACAAAATCTACTGGAAAGTGGTGCAGAAAACAACAACAAATTAGAGGAAAAATTGCTGTAAAAATGGTGGCGAAAGGCCATTTCCTGAATGGAAACATAGTGAACCCTAGAAGAAAACCAAAAAAAAGCTATATGAGGTGATTTTGATGGATAACAAGCCAATCTAAAGCAGATATAAAGGTGACGTATCAGATCTGAAAAAATGGTTGAAGACTCTGAAATTTCAGACAACCTGCAACAGCAAAAACTCTTCCACAAAAAAGGAGGGTACTAAAGCCTAAGGGGGCTAGGTTCCAACTTAATTGAGGGAAAATAAACAATTATAGGTCAAAAACGGACAGATATGGAGGTCAGAAAACCCTAGACAGAGGCTCAGACAAACCCAAAAAACTTTCAAAAAAATCCCTGCAAAAAGTCCAAGTCGCAGTTTCTAACCTGTTTTCAGTAGAGGTCACACTTTTTGTGCTGTAAAGTGTGACCTAGAGGTATAGGGTGCAGGTTTTGGGCTAAAAGCTGTGACCTACACTTCCGACACTCTCGGCACTAGATTTCAGAAAACGTTTTCATCTCAACTGCGACTGATCTCAACTGAGACGAAAACTTTGGTCATCTAATCCATTGGAATCACATCCTTTGTGTACTTGGGTCCATCTAATAGCAATGGATCAGATGACCAAAAAATGGTGTAACAGTCAGGATTCCAATAACAAGCAGTCCCTCTTATAGTGATTCCAGCATCTACATCAACAACAGGGACACCAGGGGAAGGCACTAAGAAGTTAGTTAAATCTATGGAGAACATGCCCTTACAGAAAACAGAGATTAAAACGCTGCAAGATCAAGTTAGTGATGTACATGACCATATGAAGAGGACAAAATGAGCTCGTGCCACAGAGTTGTAGACCAGAAAAAGGTTAAATGAAGGATTGCAAAAGTACCTTAAGGAGTCCTAAATTGGAAGCATGATAGGAAGAGTTGAACAAATTGTTTGGATGGATGTAATTGAATCTATGAAGGATATATGGCCATCAATTAAAATAATTTGGGAACAGAGGGATTTAATTGAATAAGTGAAAGTTTACATTGAAAGAGAAAACATGAACTTGGGGATAAGCCCCAAATTTCCAACAATATCATCAAATAACTAAATTCTAAAAGCACTCATGAAGTGGAGCAACTGCAAGGAGCAAATATAAAAACCACCATACTTAAGGTAAAAAGGGTGTTAAACAAGAATATTCTAGGTACACAACAGGAAGAAAGATGTCATTGGCTAGAGAGTTGAGTAAGTAGATTCATCAATAGGAATGAGCCACTGAACAAAAGGGATTGTCTTCCTTATTTATTATCAATGAGAAGTTGATGGCTAGCACAATTTATATCAAAAGGCTCACAAAGGTTTCAAAGGATACATATAAGCTTACCAATTTGAAGAACAATATGATGGGGAAATCATTTTATGAAGTTATCAGCAATGAGGTCCTCATACAACATGAAATTAGGCACATCTATCAGTTCAGGCCAACATTTGCTGTAATATTCCTAGTTAGCAAAAGCTAATAGGAATATTTCATTTTTTTAAATTGTATTTATTGATGAATAAAATGTAAAGGAGGACATGAAAAACTCCTAAAACATAAAAATAAATCAATTCCCAATGTGAACAGAGACAAATCAGGGCTTTATTAATGAAAGCCACTTGCGTGTGAATAGGTTTGAGCCACTTGACAGGGTTAAAAATACCAAATCACTAAGCAGACCAGATACATTGAACCACTTTGAAGACCTAGAGCAATTCTAGAAGGAGGATCCCATGTGAAAGGGGTTAATTCATTTGAGGTTGTTTAGGGTTTTGCACATCCTCATCTTATAAAAGGAAGGAGAAGGCTCAAGGAAAAGGTTGTTGATGATATTTCAATTTTGAGATTGCTTGAGCAACTCAAACTCTCTTGGCTGTTTAGCTAAGAGGGAGGAATTTCATGTTTAGGAGTTCCTCTTCCTTCCTTGAGGGTCTCTTGGAGGAAATTGTGTTGCATTGATCCACTATCTGGAATTTTGGAAAAGCTTCACCTCCCTTGACATAATAAATCCTAATTAAGGCTTCACTGTTTAGAGAGATACAACAAGTGGAATCAGATCTATTTAGATCTGAAGGATTCTATTGCATCTTTTCAGTGGGGAAGTCATCTAAACCATTGGCAAGAGTGCAATGGCTTCTTAGAGCTTCATAATTCCATCTTGGCATGAGCCCAAACTGTGCATCACTTCATCAGCGTAGTTAGCTTCAGAAACTGCGTTATTTTGCAGGCAGAGTTGCAGTGTTTATTTGCTAGCAATTTGGAGGAGAGATCTTCAGTGAAAGGGTTCCTTTCCTTCACTGAGGTGATCCATGGATTGGCAAACCAATCCATGTCCTATTTGAGATCTGATCTACTATTTGAATTATTCTTCATAAATTTCTAAAGTTTACTACAGATCCATGGTGTAGATCTCAGATCTATTCAGTGTCCTTCATTATAAGTTGAGATCCCCAAGGGGAATGTACTTAAAAGTCGTTTTTGCATATATATCCCATTTATATATATAATTTTGTACTATGATCTATTATATATCTGAAACTTAATGAAACAATACCTCAAATTTCTAAAAATTACACTGTCTGGTTCATTCTCTACTTCTTGTGTCATAAAGCTTGGGTTTTAGGCCTTTTCTTCAATTATAGATCTGTATTTTCTAATCTAAGATCTTTGAATCATATTCTCAAATTTTCATACTATTATCTCTACATAAACTCACCAAACCCTTCAGAAAATACGCTCTCTAAGCTTCATCAAATTTCTGCATACTCCAAGTCATGGGAAATCAACAATTTTAAGCCTAGTTGGGAATGGAGGATATGTTTAACATAGAAAAACGCATTTTTTTTTGCTTAAATTTGGCATGTGAATCCCTATTGACCTAATATAACATATCCCAAATCCATGACCCTTATTTTTACGCACATTTCTGAATACAATCATTTTAGGGCATGAAAAGTTGCTTTTCCTCATCTTTTTTAGAATAAAAGATAAGTAAAGGTTTTTGCAGTACTTGGAATTGATTTCTAAGTTTTTTTAAACCAATTTTGTGATATCTGAAGAAAAAATCCCTGAAAAATGCATTTTTTAGGCATGTGTTGCTGAGTAATCCATTTTGGGAACATTACATTTGTGAAGTACCCCAAGGCTGATGAAGTCTATAGAAATTTGAATAGAAATAAGGTTATGACTCAAAGAAATGGGAAAATTGGCATGGAATCCACAGAGGATGAAAATTCTACATGTTGACAAACCATGCTGCTCAACGAATTATCTACATCAACAGATCCAGTATATCAAAACAACTCAGCAGTATCAAATTTCCTACAAAATAGACCTCCATAGAATTTAATAACGGATTTATGATGAAATTAGACATATTTTAAAAGTTCATTGCAATGAATGAAGGTTACATAGTGACTTTGGACAATTGTCAAAAATTCATCACAACACGTCCATGCATGAGACGCATAGGTCAAGTTTCAGTTACTTTGTAATAAATGAACTGATTGCCTTTATGATAATGACAATCAGTTGCAAGTAGTTTAAATGCGGAATTTTATTCATTATTAGGTGTTGAACCCTGGTTTTGTAAGTGCTTTTCATTACAAGCACTTGTAAATTTTCAAGTTGGAGCATCAATAAAGAGATCAGTCTGCAAGATTCATATGTTGTGTTGTCCTCGTGATGTTCTTCCTTACTCGTGTTCAATGTTTTCCCACTGTAATATTTTCATGTGTGTCATTTAAATTCTAATTGCAAAGTAGGAAATTTAGATTAAGATCTAATGTTCAGAGTACCTTAATTCTAACTGTCTTTACAATTTCCATGTTTTCTTTTGATGTATGGCTTAAAAATTCTTAATTTCTCTTAAGTCATTACTGTAAATGTTTTCTCAATTTCATAATTTCACTCAATTATAAGCACCAATATTCAAAACTAGCTTTCCTTGCATTTTCTCTAGAATTTGATGCATATAACTAGCCTATTTCTCCTCCATAGCCCAATGGAAACCATTTAGAGGAACCCCTTACATCCAACCACGAAAAATCAAACAAAAAAACTCCCAATATCAATTTAAATAGCCTAATATCTGAATTCTTAAACAAATCTAAATCTTACATAGAGAGATTCCTCTCTAAGTATAGGAGGGCTAGATCCTAGGCTTCAAGCAGTTTTGATTTTGTTCTTTATAATTTAGTCTTGCAAATATTATAAATTATAGAGTGATAATATAGTGGCAACCATACTGGGGATATAATCGAAAATTTTCAATATCATCTAAATTCAGAAAACCCCATCTAAAAAGAACTATATGATACAACTTTATTTTGAAGATTGGTTTCTTTCAGTCTTCAAAATCAGTTTGTCTCTGATTTTGAACTAAATTATAACTCCCAAAAGAATATACACTAGATCCCATCCATATCCAAATCCCCATTCTATTGTAGACAATCCTGAGAAGATCTTGAGGAAAAAACCTAAAACAGAAAGCCAAACCAGTAGAAGTGTTCTTTACAAGCCGAGCTCCTTATATGATAACTTTGTCACTTTTCAAGACATTGAATTTGATTTTCATTTTGAACAAGGTCTATTCAGAACTAAATCTCATAATTAGACTGACATTATAGTTTTTGACCCATCCATTTTTCGTACCTCTACCCATCCTACTTCACCCACCATTCATTTCCCTCCACCACCCCCACCAATCATGGTAGCCAAGTATGCCCCCTTGGTTCTAGAAGCACCTTTACCTCCTATGCCCTAATATTACCAATCTAAAATTCCACAATTTGGTAGCATTGGCCATGTTACTGCCCAACAACACATAGATAAAATGAATAATTTTTTTGACCTGCAAGAAATTGATGATGACATTTTCAAATTGAGAATGTTTGCCCAAATTTTAGGGGGTGAGGTTAGAAAATGGTTTAAAGGTTTAATGGCTAATAGTATTCATGATCTCCCTACCTTTCACCAAACATTCATAAACTAATGGGAAGTCAAGAAAAATCCACTACATATTTTATGAAAATATGAAACTATTAAGAGATCTCCACATGAGAATGTGCAAGACTATTGTACTATATTTAACAGCATATACAACACACTCCTTGCTAATATGAAACCACCCCAAGGGTTAGTTCTGGTTAAATTCCTCAATCGACTTGATCGATACATAGCCTATCAGCTTAGGGAGAGAGACTCGTCGACTTTAGAGGAAATGAAAAAAATATGTTGTGAGTGTAGAAGCTAATTTACTAGATGAAAGAGCTAGGATGAGGACTGAGAGGGGAGTCAAAATAAGAGAAGAACATGTAGCCTCCACATCTGATGCCAAAATTGACAATTTGGTAAGGACTATGGAAAGGATGATGGAAATAATGTGTCTGAATGAAAGAGCGGTACCCAAAGAAAATCAACCAGTACCCCAAAACATAAATCAAAACCCAAGAAGAAACCCTACACAAGTTAGACAGAGAGAGAAAAGAGGTCATGATCAGCAGATTAGGCCTCCCTTTTAAGAAAACTATGCTGATGAAGAAGAAGGAATAAGGAGGAAGTTGACGAAAATCATATTAATTTGATTGGGATTAGTGAAGATGATTCTATTTTTTTCACCAAAAAATAACAAGTCTTGCTTTCACTAACCCAAACAGACCTTAGATCTGTAGAATTTTATGATTACAAACTAGGTTTTGAGAAAGCCATTATGGAGGTCCACAAACAATACAACTTAATAAGCATGAAAAAATAAAATAATTCTAATAACAAGAATTCAGAAAATTTTTCCAAGAAAGTATCTAAATATGAAGTCAATAAAACAATAGAAAACACCAAGAAAAATGCAAATAACCCAGAAAAGAAAAGCACATAAAACAGTGCCATGAAAGTAGTAGATATCCCTGTCAAAAATGCTCAGGGAGACATCCCCAGTACAAGCAAGGAGGCTGAAGTTACCCAAAGAATAGAGGATGAAAGAATTGATTTTTCAAACCCACTGAAAACTCAAACACCATTCAGTATTAAGAGTGAACTTGAAAAGGTGAATATTTCTATCCCTCTCATTGAATTAATCAACAAAAATGTCTACAGATCTCAAGTCCTGAAAATGTTAAATATAGGGGAGGTTACAGATACTGTAAATTTAAATGATTACTAGATCGAACTTTTTTTTGGGCCGGAAGTTGATGGAAAGCCTCAGGAAGGAGGGGTCCCTCATTTTTATGTCAGTTTAAACATTCATGATAAGACTATCCTCAATGCCATGTTGGATTCGGGTGCATCACACAACCTTATGCCAAAGGTTGTCATGGAGAAACTATTAGGTCCCTATATTACTAGTATAGTCTCTTATTGTTATTATTGTACCCTTTTAACCCCCAAATTGTTATTATTGTGCCCTTAAATTATTATTGTTAGGTTGGCTAGGATTACATTGTGGTCCCACTAGGATTACATTGTGGCTCCATGGACTCCTATATATAGAAAGGAGGTTTTGTAATTTGAATCATTCAAGAATTGTTCATTCATGTAATGTATTGGAGGTTCCCCCCTTGAAGTGGGTTATTTCTAAGGCATTGATATCTCTTTTCTTCTCTTTTTGGAGCTGGTTTCACAACATTTGGTATCAGAGCTTTGAGATTCTAGGGTTTCGCTGCTCCAAATAGGTCATCGTGGAATTTTCACTATAAATTTTTTTCTACGAAGGTTTAGAATCAGAAATTTTTAGAGTACAAAGCCAAAATCCCAAGGAACATCATCACAAAATTTCAGAGCTTGGTTCACAATATTTTCAGAGATATGATCTGTGCAAGTTAGGTCATTTTGCAGGCTCTTGAATTTAACCTAAACAGGTCATCGTGGTATTTTTGTAATAACGTTTTTTCTATGATGGTTCAGAAGATGAAATTTTTAGAGTGAGAAGCCGCAATCCTAAGGAACATCTTTGCGAAATTTTAGATATTTATTCGAAATATTTTTGGAGAAATGATCTATGGAATTTAGGGCTTTTCGAGGCTTCTGAATTTCATCTTAAAGAGGTGATTGTGGGAAAATATTCATAGCTCTCTCTCTGAGCATCGGATTGGAATGTTGTAAAAAGTGGCCACAAGTAAACTGACTGTAGTTTTTGATCCATCAACTTCAAAGCCAAAGGAGGAAACAGTGACACATGGAAAGTGATACAAATTCGCTTTACAAAACCAGTCCAAAATTGGGTCATTGTGGGTGTTGGCCAGATAAATTGACCTTGCAGACAAGACTGATCTCCCTAGTATCAGAAGATAGTCTAGCAACAAACATACAAACAAACCTATCTTTCTCTAGACATATGTGATTTATAAGTAAATACTACAAAGGTGTTAAGGTCTTACCTTAGATCCAGTGCTTATTCGTAGTAGTCATCCTCCAATCACTCAAAAGAGTTATCTTTGAGGACCTGCAATCACAAACAAGAAAACATTAAATAGCACCTACATAGTAAATATTATAAATCATGCCTATCATGGTGATCAAGGAATTCATAAAATAAATAGTTAATTAACAACTTATTGAGAAAAACAAATTTATTTGTATTAACTTTGAAAAGTAGAAGAACCTTACAACCTTTTCAACCTTGATGTTGAACACGCCTTCCTGGGGTCCGAAGCAGGAATATCCTTTACTCTAACAAGCCTTGCACTCTTCCAACCGAGACAAATAGAGGTATGTAATCCTTCCTCACAAAATCTCAGTTAAAGGAGTCTAAGTTCCAACAGCATTTTACCTGAAACAATACTATAGCTTGAACTCATCAATTGTCTAGTCCATTAGTAACCCTTTGAGGCTGCCCTATGCCTCTTTTTAGAGTGAAAAAGAGGAGGTTACAGTTCCACCTATCAAGGGATATAATCCTCCTTCAAAGGGATAAGCTCCTCACATCAAGGGGTTAGCTCCTTAAGGCATGGGGTACATGAACCTGAAAAGAGCAGACTTGCCACTGCAAGATTCCTTCCAGAAGCTTCTAGAAATGACTGAAAGTGAGATTTTTGAATTTACTTCTCCCTTTTAATATTTTACAGGGGTCTGCACCCTTAACACAGAGAAAGTGCGATTAGTTACGCAAGAGACATGACCATTAGGTGCTAGACCACAGGTAAGACAAAGAGAAAGTGTGATGCTAGAGTTTTAGAGACTTTTGAGAGCATTTCTCTTATTTTCAAGGCTTGATATGAGGAACTGATGTTTTTAGACTTGCAAAGGAGGAAAGTATGAGTGATAATGAGCTCATACGAACAATGAAATGTCAAGGTGAAAATTTTCAATGCAACAGATTTCCCCCTAAAGTGCAAAGTCTGTAATAGATGAATATAGAGTCTGTCATGGATGAAGAGTGAAGTACTTTATCATTTCAAGTATCATCCTGTGGACACCCAGTCGGAACTTGTAAAAACATTCAAATTAAAAATGTATATATGTAGACATATCATCGTTGAGGTAGGCATTCCCATGCTCAGATAAAAACTTACTAGAAAAATGACTTAAACTATTCTGATATAGGAATTATTTTCAATACATCAATAGTATAGACATGTGTAGACACAGTATGGATGCAAACATCTATTTATGAACAGTCCACTATATAAATGAATAGAAAAATTCATCGTAGCCTCGATGGTAGAAACTAGATCTAGGGTCTTGATTTCCACTTCTCGAACCAATACGATTCTATCCATGTGAATGAATGTGTCGAAGTCGAACATGGGAGAAACCACTTGATTACCAGTCAATAATGAAAATTGTTAACAAGTGCGAGAGTAACCACCAGTAATGTCAATGGCCCTCAAAGTACTCAGTACAATCCATGAAATGTGAATGAATGAGCTGAAGTCGAACATGTCACGAAATCATTCGATCGAAGGTCAATGATGCAACCTGTCATCAAAGGTGAGAAACCTACCATTGAGGCATGTGGATTTCAGGGTACTGACGATTTCTAGATCAACTTCTTAGATAATGAGCTGTCGTCGATAGAAAGTGATCCGTCGTAGGGAATCCCATAACATGAAATCATAGATAAAGTTTTGAAGAAATATATTTGCAAGGACTGACTCAGGGATGGTCAAAATGGAAGACAAATATTTTGCAAATGAATGGTTTATTTGAACTGTCCTCTTGAACAGAAAATGACATTGCAGATGGTTTGGTGACAATTAAACCAAAACTAATACCCAGAAACTGACTGAAGAATTTCAATATGGTTTGACTAATTGTTAGGTAAATGATTTTACCGACCTAGGTGAACAAAAGTGTCATGTTCAAGAGTGGTTAATAGTTTTCTAAATAGTCAAAATGTAACAAACAGGTTCGTTTTTCTCTCTTTTCCCCCACCATTTCTGGCAAGTACCTCTTTATTTTTCACAAGTTGAGGAGGATAACATTTTCTTGTTTATAAGCTCATCCTTTAGATGAGTCCAACTTAATTTAAGATTCGAACCCTAAGGAGTGGTTCATTCCTGCTTAAAATTGAACAAGTCTTTTACTGTTAAATTTTAATGAGTCCAGTATAGGAGAAACTTGGTGTTTTTCAATTTTAGGGAGTTAGGAGAAAAACTTAAGAAAACTCCATGGGTGTACTTTTTCGTAAATTTAGTCTCTCGAGCCCGAAAAAGGATAAAATAATGTAGGAGAGAACTCTATTGACCGTAATTAGTCAACGTATACCTTTTTCGTAAATAATCCATTTCAGTCTGTAAAAGGGGTAAACTTATGCTGAAAGGACGATCATTCATTTATTTTAACGAGTTCGAATAATCAAGTTCTAGGAAATCTTTTCAATTTCTGGGAGTCTAAAAAGAGCTTAAAAGAGGACTCTAGGTTTTTTCTTTTTTGTAGATTTTTTGAAAGAGTCTGAAAAAGTGATAAAAGTATGCTCTTTGTTGAAAAATGATCAATTTTCCAAAAAAATCCAATTTTCTGCACAAAAACTCGAAACATTATACATACCTGTTTAAGATAAATAAAAATGTTTTCAAAAATTACCTTTTTAAAGTAAAAAATAAACAAATTAAAAATTCATTTATTCGAAAAAACTTATAAAAAGGGCTTCTCTAATTTCATTTTTAGCATTTGAGTTCAGAGTGAAAAGTGAGAGCTTTTGGGTAAAAAATTTCCTATGAAGATTCTGGAAAATCCATCCGTCGGAATCGAGAACCGTCAGCTCCAGGTAATCCACGTCTCCTTAACTTGCATTTCATCCATTTACATTTTGTTTTCAGGCTTTAAATTTCATTTTTTAAGGAAAAATAGGTTGAAAAAATTGCTTGCGGGGCTCCGCAGGTGCAACACGCGGGCCCTGCGAACCCCGTCTTTTTTCTTCATAGAAAAAACTTGTGGGTTCGCACCTATTGCATAGTGCCCATACATATCTACACACTATGTATGAGAAAATGGTGCGGACCCCACGCAATTAAATTTCAAACTTAAATTTCTCAATTTCCGCCCAAAATGTTTCAAACAAGATTGTTCTAATATGTCTCTTTATGTATTGTAGGACATTCAAAATACTTACTTGGAGAGAACGCGAGCACAAGGATGTAGATGAAGTTGAAATTAATCATTTTCCGACAATGCAGGAATTGGGATCATGCGGTTTGCACAAGTTCTGGGCCATACAGGGCATGAGGGCCCAAGTAGACCTCCTGACATGGCTAGTAAACAAATGGGACACTCAGGACCAGTGTTTTGTTATTGGCGGCCACCGGATCAAAATTGAGCTGGAGGATATATATTTTTTGACTAGTTTTTCCAAAAGGGGCAAACAAATATCTCAGTTTGGAACTAGGCCAAGTGGCCAGTCTGTTGCTAGTCTTCGACTAGAGTTTTGCGATGATCGAGTAGAACCCAAGGATAAACGGATTGATATTAAAAATATCATCTAACTTGAGCTTAAATTCATTTCATTCACTGTTACTATACTATTTGGGAGTGCAGCATTGCATGTGGCTACTGGATCCCAAATGCGGATTGCATTAGACTGTTTTCGAGGCACCATTTTCAACTGGTCCAAGGCTGCGTTGGAAAATGTGAAAGGCCAACTAGCTAGAGCAAAGAATGGAAAGCTAGAAAAATTTGGATATGGATCCATTGTAGTCACATTTTCTCTAGAGAGGATCCCCATGTTAGCCCCGCAGAACATTCCTGTCGATGTTGATCGACCTCGAGAGCCTAGGATGGTTCGTTGGGTTGCTTTGATGGCCGATCACACTGAGGGCATAGAGGTTGCTTGATTTCCTTGTACATATTTTCGTTGGCTGGAACACCAACTTTTTGTTATAGAGGACTTTCCAAACGCCAGGATGGACGTTCGCGGCGACCGAGACATTCCTCTCCCAGTAGGAGAAAAGTGGGATGATTAAGGTAAAAACCATTTTCAACATTTTCTAAGTTATAATTTTTTTTGTATTTTAATCATCCAAAAATAATAATCAAAATTTTAAATGCAGATGTGGGTCCACGATGACCAGCCACTCTCCAGCCTTATGAGAGGAGACACCCAGATGCAGCAGCATTATCCCCATAGGGCCAATCAGCAAATATCCTGACCAACTTGGAGCATCATCTAGAGCGCTTGACATTAGATATTCCAGAGACTGATATAGATGATATTCCACTTAGGTTATAGAGATATGTGATTGGTGTCCCAAGAACTTTTAGGAGGTTCCTGTGTAGGGTGGCTCAAGCAGTGGTTTCTTATCGTGATCATCACTAGGGATAGGATGATTGATTTGTAGACTTATAACATTTTTGACTTTTTGTATTATTATTTTTGCCGATCATAAGGTGTTTTTCAACCTATTGATCATAATCATATTCCAATAATATTTTCACGGGAAATATGGCATAAAGGCTTTATAATTTCCTCTTGCAGACTTGAAAAAACATTTTTGTGCCTATCATTGCCGTTTCCCGCCTCCAAAACTAATTATAAATGGCTGAAAACCCCATATTCGAAATACTTGAGGCATAGCTCCTTCAGCCCTAGCCCCTCTGTCTTCTTCCCCATGTAACCTGGATGCTAGACCAGGCGCTAGTCTGACGGGTGCTTATCCAGTACATATTGGACTCATCCTGAGTCGTCGATCTATTCAGGCCGAACGGCATTTTCTCATCCCTGTCGCGCCCGTAGCATACCTATTCACCGTCCGATCATATCACAAATCTACGGCTCGCGATGCGCCTGTCCTGGTGATCCCCGCGCCCAAAAATATGTTCAAAACCAGGTGGTATGTATCGCATCGCCTTTCGGCGAGAGGCGGTATTTCTCCTGGGGCCAACGATTCCATACAACGATCACCACATGTCCCCGTGTACAGCCCGAATACTATCGTTCATCATGTGCTATCGTTCGACTCAAGTCACGCAGTGATATTTACCACAGTCATCTGATCTGGAGGTCATCATCTGACAGTAATTGTGCTCTGAAGCTGCACGAACATTAACCCAAGTCAAAAGCGCCCCTAGCCCACTGTCTATTGTCTCCGGTGCTCTTCCAACCGTCGATCTCCTCCTAAGATCAGACGGTCAGGATTTGACTGTTTCCGTCTTTGACCAGCTCCCATAGTCAGCATTCCACGTCATCCATTCCCACTGTCTTGATGTCGTACCACCTATCTCTCAGTCTTTCCCCACGTGTTCTTTGCCACCCAGACCTATATTGGTTCATTTCTTCATTTCTTATGTATTTCCACGATCGTGATCACTTTTCGCTAACCTTCTCCATTGTCACCTTCCTCCGTCACACTGCACTTCCCACCATTGTTCTACATTTCTTGATCACCCTACCATGCCGCATTGTCTCATCATGATCCTCACTTTGATCACCCTCCCGTGCATGTTTTTCTTTAACAAATTTGTGGGTTTTGCAGGTTTGCAGCGGTGGAGAATTATCATAAATTACACCCTCCATTTCAGAGGCCACAGGCACGTCAAAGGACAATAATTCAGAGGTAGAATTTATGAAGAAAAGATCTGGGAGGTTGTTACAACACCATTTGCATTAATAAAATAGGGTAGAAAAATTGTTAAACCCTCTGGAGTTATTCAAAGCGCAGGCTTTTGTAGATGAAGACATTAATGTTGCGGCAAAGAGTATCAGTGGAAGATACAAGAATTCAGTGTCCAATATCGAAGATCTTCAATCTTAATTCAAGATTTAGAAGGCAGAGGGTACAACGCACAAGAAACAATATCCTCCAGGTTTTATTTTAGCAGAATTTACCTTCAAGAAAAGGACAGAATGTTAATGCAGTCATCCTCATATCATGTTCCGGAAGAAATTTTCACCCAGTGCATTTACTTTAGAAGGCAGGAATCATAATACAAATAGCACAACATCGTCAAGCAGTATGGGCGGACACTTCTCTACCATTTTGTTTTAATAATACAATTAAATGTTCATCACCTACCTCTTTTGTTAGGTTTTAGTTTCTCTTATAAAAACCATGAAGAAACACATTGTAAGGGTTCCAAATTTTTATCAGAAAATTATGCAGTGAAAGGCTTTTTGTATACAGTTTGTAAAACTCTTGTATGAAGGCTCAGAGCCCATAGGGTCTCAGTGAGGAGGAGTTCTATCTGTCAAAGAGGATTCTGGTCTTTGGTATTTCACAGTCTGTAACTCTCTTTTACGTTTTTAATACATCATTTCATCTCATCCATCTTTCCTGGATCATGTTTTGGAATGCAAGTGGCTCACTAATTTCTGGTAAGGATTCATCCTAGTTGGTGCCCATACTTAGATTGGTCAAGCACTTTAAATATGGCTTATGCATGATATTTTGTTTCATTACTCATCTGAACCGTGATTCTACTATATTAGTTGCTTTGGGAGGGTGCTTTTAAAATGCTACTATCATGTATGGATTCTTAGATTGATAATCCCATGCATGGTGGTATTGTATATCTGGGTACCAGCTCAGTGTTAACTAATATCTTCTCATTATTTCTTTCACTACATACATCTTCTGATAATTTATGTCTGTGAGGTATCTCTGAATCGGCCCGCTTTACAGTAAACTGTCTCTAAATTGTCTGTTTCTTTTTGTATTAAGGGTTATACATTTTGCCTCTGCAGAATCCCTTTTCCTGTGTCAGTTTCTGAGAGTTTGGTCCCATCCTATTTCATTCCTTATTTACAGGAGATAGCATGTGAGCTGAAGCTGACAACTTCACACATCATATTATATTCTCCTTGCTATGCTAAGATGTCCTAGGCACTGGTCTACCACAATTCTAGGTTGTCTCTAGGAGCCACAACACAACCTATGATCGAAGACAATGTATATTTTGAAACACACTTATTTTCTATGATATATCATTATTACTGGCTATCTTGTGTAACATATTATCAAATGTTGTATACTTTACTGTTTTGATTATTGCAAATGTCTATTTATCATACTAGAAGCAATTGCATTTGCTAAAGTATTTAAATGACTTGGAATATGCTGATATTCAATGTACTTAAATTCATGTTCCAAGAGACGAACTCTTAAAAATAATTATAATAATATTGGATTTCTAATGGCATAAACCCTATTAAGCTGTAATATAATGAGTTCAAAATCCAACATAACAATCAAAATCCGAATTCCAAATGATATGGACTTAGATAATAACTCAATCACTGCACTATACTCTGCAATGTTGGTCATTGTTTAACCGAGGCTTACCCCATGCATGGATACTAACTCATCAGAGAGTGAATAGATAACCCAAGCTGCAGAATAAATATTCCATGTACTATGACAAGCACCATTAGTAAAACCAATGTAGGTTTGAAGAGACGTCGACATCTGCAATATCAAGAGTAAAACCCAGATAAGAAGGAATAGTGATAAGAGCACACTCTAAACTAGGCACGCTTTTATAATATAAGACACACCAGTAGTAAAGAAACTAATATAACAAAAATCTCCACTCAAAATTTTAAGCATAATATCTCTTCAGATAAAGCCCATTTCTGGGTTTACCTAAGGAGACCCCGCCAAAATCTATTAGTTCATAAGCCCCTTTTGCCAGATTTCATTTAAAAATGTAAGGACCATGCCACATAGGTACAAATTTTCCAGCCCCTAGCTTATCATTCGCTTGATCCTATACTAAAACTAGGTCTCCTTCTGAAAAATTGCGAGGTGTAACATTTATGTCGTACTGAGCTTTTATTCGCTTTGCATGAGCCTTGTTTGCTAATGCAGCAGTGCGTCGATTCTCATCTAGCTGAGCTAAGTAAGAAAAACATTTCTCCTCTTCAGAAGTAGCTGGGAGTAATTCTATGGCTAATTTTAATGACGGAATTTCGCATTCAATAGGTAACACAGCTTCCAAACCGTAAACCAGTTGAAAAGGAGTGAAACCAGTTGATGTTTTTACTGAGGTCCGATATGCCCAAAGTGCTGAAAATAACATGGAATTCCAATTTGACTTATGAATACCAATGATTTTTTTGAGCATAGTGACTAAAAATTTATTGATAGCTTCAACCAAATCGTTAGCTTGTGGGTAATATGGACTAGAACTATCGTGGCACAGGCCAAGTTGATCTTTCAGTTCAATCATCATGATATTTCAAAAAGGACTTCCATGATCCATAATGATAGCTTGAGGAACACCAAATCTAGAAATTATATGATTGAACACGAAATTTGCAGTAGTCTTGCCGTCTGCCGAAAATGTAGGCATCGCCTAGGCCCACTTAGTAAAATAATCTACCGCTAAGATAATATATGCATGCCCCTCGGCCGAGTGAGGGTTACATATAATAAATTCAATACCCCATTTTTCAAAAGGACCGAAAAAATTATAGGTTGAAGAGGAGTGGATGGTGCATGCATTTTACGATCAAAGATTTGACAATTGTGGCATTTCTGAACTGCATAAATACAATATTTGAATAAGGATGGCCGGAAATAACTAGTGTGCAATATCTTTTGTGCTGTGGCATACCCATACATATGACCGCCACATGCTCCAGAATGGCAGTCATTTAGAACCTTCTCAGCTTCTTCATGAGTAAGAAAACGTTGGAACACAGAATCCGCTCCACGACGATAGAGTGTATCACCAATAATATTGTATTGTTGGGATTGAAAACGTATTTTCTGTCATTGAGATTGTGAGATTTCAAGCTGAAAAGATTGGGTTTGGAGATAAACAATAATATCACCATACCAAGGATCAAGATTACTGATAAGAAACAAGGATTCATCTGCAATGGGCTGCTCTGCCACATTTTCAGTATCAGTACACGGGAAATCACACATCAGTTCGGCGAAAAACAAAGATTTATTTGCCTTGGATTTTTCAAATTCCAAGTCAAATTCCTATAGGATAACTATCCATTCAGAATACTTGCCCCCAAGAATTTTTTTGGTCAAGATGTACATCATAGGGTTACAGTCAGAAATCACTGTGGTTTTGCGTAATAAGATGTACTGACGAAATCTTTGGACATCTTGAACAGCTGCCAAGGCCAATTTCTCCACATGCGTGTATTTGATCTCAGTCAGATGTAGATTTCTACTAAGATATTAAATCACATGTTCATTGTTGAGTTCATCTTCCGGAACTAAAACCATCCCAATGGTGGAATGAGAAGCGATGAGGTACAAAAAATAATCCTATTTGTAATTGGGAGGATGCAGTAATGGTGCATGCGTCAACATGTGTTTGAGTGCATCGAAAGATCGATTAGCGATATCATCCCAAAAGAATGGAACGTCTTGTTTTAGAAACCTGGTAAAACCCTTTGTTAACTTGGTGTAGTTAGGAATGAAACGACGTAAAAAATTTTCTTTCCCTTGCAAACTTTGGAGTTGGCACAAAGTCGAAGGAGGAGGTAGATTGACAATAGCTTCAACCTTCAATGGATCAACACGAATGCCTTCTTTAGAAATGACAAATCTCAGTAAGTGACTTGATTCTACATAGAAAAAACATTTGTGTGGATTCATCCTAATTCGATAATGCCTACATCTCATAAAGATAGCTCGTAAATGAGTGAGATGATCGGCCCTACGCAATGAATGGGCTGGTAAATCATCGAGATAAGGCTTTCCTTGATGTGGAAACTTGATAAGATGAAATACCAATGAAACAACAACAGTCATAGCATAAGACCAACTGCGACCGAGGAGAAGGTTGTAATCTAGAGGGGCATCAACCACCTCCACATCTAGATTTACGGTTTTGCCTTCGACCCCTATAGGTAAATCTTGCAGAATACCAAAAGGATGGAACCCTTGGCTATCAAAAGCTTTTAAAATTGTCAGAGATTGATTGAGTGTAGGAGAACCATGTGATTTCCAACACTGGATCAACATCATACACGTAGAATCCCCTTCATCAATCATAGTCCGAAAGACGAGTTTGTTTTTTTACTAATAATAGATTCTGGAAAGCCACTTGATGACATAGGCAGGGTGTACTATTCTCTAAATCAAAGATTAATAGGTTTGAATCCTGAATATCGACATCTCCTATGGCAGACAATAGTAATTTACATTGTGCTACGCACGATTGTAGCACTTCCAAAGCCGACATTGATGAAGGGGAAATAGCTAAGTCCTCAAAATTGTTGTAATTCTGAGTAGCTCTCACATGTGGATTGAAAGTTGATTTACAAAGTACACCTTTAGCAGGCGGTTTTATTACTAATTCTGAGTTGGGTTTCTCAATCTGTAGCAGATCAGAAATAGGAGGAGCTATAGTTGATGTGTTTGAATTACAAGATTCTGCTTCTTTACCACCAATAGGATTTTTACTACCATAATCTTGCGATTGCTTTGCAATCCTGACATGAGACATCATCATAACGGGTTCTTCTAATGCATTCGAGGTAGAACCAATCATATTACTATCTTGAGTAGGAAAAGGATCCTTCAAGATAGCAGGTTGTTAAGAACCTTTAATGAATTTTGAAACCTCTACTTGATGTGGGCATTCTTTAGTAAAATGATCCTCGTCACAAATGAAACAAGGATAGAGAGGTTTGCATTTTTCATCATTAGATTCATTTTTATCTGTTTTATCTTTTGATTCTTTTTTTTTTTTATTCTTCCCCTTATTTTTACTGCAAGTTTTAGATTTGGTCTTAGTTGACTCTATGACATGGATGTCAGCAGAAACTTCAGTGGAAGAATCTCCTTTCAGGGAATCAGGTAAAGTTATTATAGGAGAATAATTCTTTGAAGATTTCTTCTTGATTTTAGTACTAACTGAACCAATCATACCATCAGTGGCATGAGACCCTGAAGGAGCTACAATTATTTGACCATGTTTGAGAAGATCATAGATTTTTTCATGTAAAGTACCTGACTACATGTAAATGAGGTCAAGGTACCGAGCTTAAGCAATGACTTGCTCCTCAGTAAAAACTCCTCCCTTAGCTACATCTTCAGTGATTTTGGGTAACAATGATTTAACGAACCATTCCGCCAAAATTTGATCTGGAATGAAAACTTTCACTAAATGCCTTCTATGTCGCCATTCGTGAATATGATCAGAAATATATGTGGACATGGATTTTTTTAGTGAATTCAATAGTTCCATGCCATTGTCATATCTGAAAGACAACTAAAAATGAGTTAAGAAAACATTTTCTAATTGATTGAAATCATTAAAAGAGCCTCGTGGTAACTCAATGTACCATTTGGAAGCAAGACCAATAAGAGTTTGTTGAAAAATACGTAAGCGAATTGAATCATCAGTTATCGAATTAGACACACACCATAGATGATAAGTCATAACGTGATTTGATGGATCCTCTACTGACTTACCCTCGAATTTTAGTATATCACTGGGCAACTTAAATAGGTGCTTCTAATCATGTGTCTTTGCAAATTAATTTTTCAGGGTTTCACCAAATAATTCCTTCGCAAAGCAAACAACTCAAAGAAATTTTCAAGTATGCTGGAAGTAGTTCCATCTTCAAACCCAGAATTGCAAAACCACCAGACACCAAAGACATGCTCCTAAAAGCCATGTTTCTAGTTCTAAATTTCTACATTCTGATGTACCTTGATGATGTCATCATATACTTCAAAAATGAAAAATAAGATTTGCATTATTTGAAAAATATGTACAGCAAAAGAAGAAGTGGAGATCAAAGGTATAGAGAGGTACAGCGGGAAGATACGGGGTTGTTTAGAGATTCAGACATGAATCCTTATGTTATGCTTGAAAGAGAAAATTTTCCAAAATTTTCTTTTCAAGAGCTGAGTGGACCAAGAGTTGTAGGAGATCCTTATGAAGATAAGATGCTCAAGTTTCACCACTTTCAGGATTTCTAGTTCCATATTTTTCAATCATTGTATATATCATTGTTCAAAGAAATAAAACAAAAAACAAAAAACTCAAAAACAATAGAAAAATAGAAAAAGAGGGAAGTTTGAAAAATAGAAAGAAAGCCCAATGTTCAAAAAATAGTCATTCTGAAAGCACGCAAGTCTAAATGCCGCTACTAGTGCTCAAAATGTCTTGTTCAATTATCTAGCCTAATCATAACTGAACATGTTTTAAATTTATTTGTTGATAAGTTAGTGAGAGGAGAGATAGTCAATATTGTGTAAGCTTGACTTGTCAAGAAGATAGATTAGGAAAAGATACTGGTTCCACATGCTCAAAATAGAACCAAAGAGGAAAGCAGGGATGAAAAACAAACTATGTATCCTAGCCCTGATTTTCTAGATTTCATTTTATGTAGAATAATATTTGTGTGCAGCTTGTCTTTCATGCCACAAGTACATGAAAAATCAGACTGTCTAATCCTGATTTAGTCATTTTTCAATTTTGTCTTTTATATTAGAGAATAAAATCCTGTCAAATAGCTTAACCTTGATAGTCGATCTAGCATAGGTAGAGAAATAAAGGAGTCTGTCAGCTTAATCTGAACTCTTGGCAGATATAAGTGTAAAATTAGATAGTGTCATTTTTCAAAAATATTGTATCAAAGGGTTGCTAGTCCAAATCCACCCGAAAGAAGAAAAAATGTTAGGAAATGTAGCAAGGTAGGTAGAAATGACTTTGATGTTGATCATGATGTCAATTTTCAGAAATAGCATCAAGGAAAAAAGAAATTTTCATCAATGGATAAAGGCATTGGTATTTAAAGGATAGAGATCTGAAATTCTGGACACCTCCTGAAAAGGAGCTACCCTCCCCAAATGGAGCCACTGTTAGTCATCAGTATTTTTCACCTATTGATGATGAATAATTTTTAAAGCCAATTTTTCTATAAGTTGATCTCCAATTTGTCAAATATGTCATCTAGAAAACACCCCTAAACATTTTTTGTCCTTCTACCTTTTTTAATCAGCCTATGATGAGAAAAACCTAATTGTCAAGTCCTATCTAGTTTCAGTCATTTAATCTTGTCCATCAGCTGTCATAAGCTAAAGTCATCTGCTGTCATTCACCCTCATCCCTAGTTCATTCATTAACCAACTGTTGATAAGAATGTCAGCCACCCTACCTCTGGTCATATGTCATCTTAAGATATGGTCATACCAAAGAGAATACTCAAAATCTGTCAAACATCTCCCCTAAGTTAGGTAGTGGCGATTTAGGAAATCCCCCTTTGGTGAAAGCATCCTAAGCCAAAATATTTTTTTCAATATTAGCCAACCCTGAATTGGCGCTTAGTCTGCAAAAAAAAAAGCTTGATACACCCATAGGTTGCACCACTAAAGGGACTTGATGTCTCAGCAGTACATGTTTCAAAAGCCAAACTGATATTGGGTGATTTACAGTGTTTCAGTGTATATTTCAAAATAAGATATGTACAAGTATTCCAAAAGACATTTTCAAGCTAAAACATGAGAAGAAAACTGCTTCTCATATTGTTTTGAGCCTGGGATAAGAGTACTGGTCAGAGAGAAAATTAAATAAAACTTTGCAAACAAATTCAAGAAAGGTTAGTAAGTAATGACTAACAATCAAATACTCTATAGATACAAGTCATGTTGCTCCTGGTTCCAAAAGATTCACAAGGGTATCCTAACAACATGATTCATATCTCAGAGCATGTCTCTCATAGCATATTTTCAAATTTTCACTTTATTACTCATTGTGATATACCGAGAAGAGATATGCATTACAAGGAAAGGTGACACAGTTTGAGAAAGGGATGAAATGTCATGACTGTGTTAACCTCCTCCAAGCATGAGCAGATGGTTGGGTGACTGTGTTAACCTCCTCCAAACATGAGAAGATGGTTGGGTCTGTTGGGTATGTGTTATATTCTTTCCACGATTAGCCCCACACGCTGTATGTTGCGTCGGACGTAGCTGGGGGGGCGAAGCAGTCCCCACCGTTGGGGTCCGGGGCAGCGCCCCGGCCAAAATTGGTTTTTGTGCGGACCCACTCATAGGCAGATCTGCCCATGGTTTTGTGCATGGTTTTGTGCATGGTTTTGGGGTTCGATGGTTTTCGGCCCCTGGTATTTTGTAGATCCGTTCAAGGGAACTACGGTTATGTTCTAATCCAGGGTTAATGGTTTGGGGTTCATGTATGCTTCGGCATGTATATATATGTGTTGTAACACTAAAAGGAATATAATGAAAAATAAAGTTGGTCGTCCCGATTTGGGATCCAGGGGAAAATCTCTGTGTTTATCTGTTTTATGTTTTATGCTCTTGCTATTGTTTATTTTCTGTTATAAGAATCGTGTGTAGATATTTCTGATCAGGGTTAAAACCTACATTTGGTATCGGAGTTGTTTCGGCTTCAAGGGGACGCCTTTGTTGTTGAGGGTTTTTTGCTCGGGCCTGTGGTAGACCCTGTGCAGTGGGAGATCTACGGGATCGATTCTTGCGGTGAAAGAAGATGGCGAGCGGCGGAAAGATAGAGATCGAGAAATTTAATGGTCAGAGTTTTGAGTTGTGGAAGCTCAAGATGGAGGATCTGTTGGTGGATAAAGATCAATGGATCGCGGTAGATCCAGGTACTAAACCAACGGCAATGTCAGATGAAGACTGGAAGAAACTGGATCGGAAGGCTAAGAGCACAATACGATTGTGTGTCTCAGATTCAGTATTGTTGAATGTATCTGGGGAAGCTACGGCGAAGAATTTGTGGGAAAAACTTGGGACTTTGTACCAATCTAAGTCTTTGGTGAATAAGTTGTTCCTGCGGAAAAAGCTGTATAACCTGAGGATGAAGGATGGAGACTCGGTGACAGAGCATCTGAACGCCTTCAATACTGTGGTAAGTCAGCTGTCGTCTGTTGATATTAAAATCTCAGATGAAGATAAGTGCATCAGTTTGTTGTGCTCTCTACCAGACTCGTGGGACAGTCTGGTTATTGCAATAGGTAGCAATACAACTACCTTGAATTTTGATGACATTGTCTCAGCCTTGTTGTCGGAGGAAATGAGACGGAGAAATATGGAGGGTCATAATGGAGATGCCTTATCTGTACGAGGAAGGTCCCAGAACAGAAACAAGAATAAGGTTTCGAGTGGGAGATCTAAATCTCCTGGAAAGTTTGTAAAGGTGTGCTGGAAATGCGGAAAGGAAGGGAAATGCGAAAAGGAAGGGCACTACAAAAAGGCCTGCAAATCTAAAGCTCCCGAGAAAGGAAAGGGATCTGATGATGCTCCTTCTGCAGAGGCAAAAACCACCTTGGATGAAGGTGGGGATGTGTATTTGGCTTCTTCTTCAAATACACATGTAGATCATGAGTCATGGTTGATTGACTCGGGTGCATCCTTTCACTTCACTCCCCATAGGGAGTGGTTCTGCGAGTATGAGAAATATGATGGTGGTGATGTATTCCTAGGGGATGATAGGAGGGCGAGAATTGTCGGACGTGGAAAGGTCAAGCTGAAGCTGCAAGGTGGAAGGATTAGAACACTTTCTGGTGTTCTGCATATTCCTACATTGGCCAGAAATCTGATTTCTGTAAGCAAGATGGATGATGCAGGTGTAAAAACAGTGTTCGAGAAAGATGCCTGCAAGATGGTTCAGGGAGCACTGGTATTAATGCGGGGATTTCGGACTGGAACTCTGTACAAGCTACAAGGTAGCACTGTTATTGATGGGTGTAACAGTTCTGTGGTTCCTGAAAGTGGGACGGAAAGTCTAGCTGTCTCTGGAGAAAAGACCATGCTATGGCATCAAAGGCTTAGACATATTGGAGAGAAGGGCCTTCGGATACTGCATAGAGATGGTATGGTAGAAGGTATGTCTAATTGTTCTCTGGATTTCGATTTCTGTGAACATTGTGTATATGGGAAGCAGAATCGGATGAGTTTTCCTTCTGGTGCTAAGAGGGAAAACAAGATATTAGAACTTGTGCACAGTGATGTGTTTGGGCCTGTGTCAGTTCCATCACTGGGAAAGTCTGTGTACTATGTTTCATTCATAGATTAATTCTCAAGGAATACATGGATATATTTCTTGAGGAAGAAATCTGAAGTCTTTGACAAATTTAAAGAATTTAAGGCTCTGGTGGAAAACCAGACAGAGAAAAAGATAAAGGCATTGAGGACAGATAATGGTGGGGAGTTCTGCAAGAAGGAATTTGAAGAGTTCTGTAAGAAGTGTGGTATAGCACGGCAGAAGACTACTCCATACACACCTCGGCAAAATGGAGTTGCAGAAAGAATGAATAGAACACTGATGGAAAAGGCAAGAAGCATGCTCAGTGGTACCGGGTTAGGACAAGAATTCTGGGCAGAGGCAGTGGAGACTGCATGTTACTTAGTTAACAGATCACCTTCATCAGCGTTGGAGGATAAGACCCCACATGAGGTATGGACTGGTAAAAAACCCTCTCTTTCACATCTAAGGGTATTTGGATGTGATGCATATGTACATGTTCCAAAGGAGAAAAGGACCAAGTTGGATAATAAATCTGAAAAGTGCATCTTTATTGGGTATAAGGATGGTTTAAAGGGTTACAAGCTTTGGAACCCAGAAACAAGGAAGGTTGTGTACAGTCGAGATGTGGTGTTTAGAGAAGTGAAAGATGTTGTTAAACATGAATTCCTATCAAAGGAACCTAAAAAGATAGAGTTTGAGCTAAAGGAGGATGAATCAGACTCTACAACAGAAGAAGACTCAGAAGATGAAGAGCCACAAACTCCATCTTTGAGAAGATCAGTTCGGGAAAGAAGGAAACCAGAAAGGTATAGTCCATCTGCTTTCTGTTCAGGTTTTGCCTTAACTATAACTGATGATGAACCCAGAACTGTCAGGGAGGCAGTAGATTCAAAGGATGGAAAACTCTGGAAGGAGGCCATGGCTGATGAAATGGCATCCTTGCACAAAAGCGATGCATGGGATCTGGTGGAGTTGCCGGCTGGAAGGAAGCCCATTGGGAGCAAATGGGTGTTTAAGAAGAAGATGAATGTAGAAGGCAAGGTGGAGAAATACAAAGCTCGGTTGGTAGCGAAAGGTTATTCCCAGGTGCCGGGAATTGATTTTGGTGATATTTTTCTCCTGTTGCCAAGGTTACTTCTATTAGATTACTTTTATCTGTTGCTGCTGCATTTGATTTTGAGATAGAACAGATGGATGTGAAGACAACATTTCTTCACGGGGATCTAGAAGAGGAGATCTACATGAAGCAACCTGAAGGATTTATGGTGAAGGGTAAGAAATAACTGGTATGCAGGTTGAAGAAGTCTCTATATGGGTTAAAACAATCACCAAGGATGTGGTATCGGAAATTTGATACCTATATATGGGGACTTGGCTTCACCAGAAGCAAGGAGGATCACTGTGTTTATTTTAAATTAATTGGTGACCGTGTTATTTATTTGGTCTTGT
Source organism: Pinus albicaulis (assembly GCA_034641835.2). Classification (NCBI taxonomy): domain Eukaryota; kingdom Viridiplantae; phylum Streptophyta; class Pinopsida; order Pinales; family Pinaceae; genus Pinus; species Pinus albicaulis. The sequence goes on along the minus strand of CM076578.1, from coordinate 959,634,515 downwards.
ATGTGGATGATATGTTGTTGATTAGAAATGACAAAGAAATTATCCAAGATTTGAAGACCCAACTGTTCTCCAAATTCGACATGAAGGATCTTGGTGCTGCAAACTATATTTTGGGCATGGAAATTAAGAGAGATCGAACAACGAGGAAGCTCTGGTTAAACCAGAGGAAGTATGTCGAGACTATATTGCAGAGGTTCAATATGCAGGATAGTAAACCGGTGAATGTTCCTATTCCTGTAGGTGTAAATCTGTCTGCTGAACAGTGTCCCAAGACACAAGAAGAAGAGGAGTATATGTCCCGTGTTCCATATGCAAGTGCAGTGGGTAGCCTGATGTATGCAATGGTCTGTACTAGACCAGACATTGCACATGCAGTGGGAGTATTGAGCAGGTTTATGTCAAACCCGGGGAAGGAGCATTGGACAGTAGTGAAGCGGGTTTTCAGATATTTACGTGGCACTAGTGATTATGGCTTGTGCTACCAGGGAAGACCAGGATTGGAAAGAATGTTGGACATTCGTGGTTTTGTTGATGCAGACTGGGCTGGAGATCCGGACCAAAGAAGATCTACAAGTGGGTATGTGTTTAGCCTATTTGGAGGTGCAGTCAGTTGGATGAGTAAAAGACAGTCTGTAGTGGCTCTTTCAACTACAGAGGCAGAATACATAGCAGCCACTCATGCAAGCAAGGAAGCAGTTTGGTTGCAGAGAATGTGTTCAAGTATGGGGTTGGTACAGCAAGCTATAAGGATAGACTGTGATAGCCAAAGTGCAATTTTCTTGGCTAAGAACCCTGCTTATCATTCAAAGACAAAGCACATTGATGTTCAATATCACTTTGTTAGAGATATGGTTGAGGCTAAAGGGGTGTTACTGGTAAAGGTGGACACTTTGAAGAATGTTGCAGATGCATTGACGAAGTCTGTGAGCACTCAGAAGTTCTCTTGGTGTAGAGAAACAATGGGTGTTGAAGAATTGGGCAAATGACTAAGCTCTCTTGTGGCCCCCCGTGGAAAGAAAACAACAAGTGGGAGAATGTTGGGTATGTGTTATATTCTTTCCATGATTAGCCCCACACGCTGTATGTTGCGTCGGGCGTAGCTGGGGGGTCACGAGGGGCGAAGCAGTCCCCACCGTAGGGGTCCGGGGCAGCGCCCCGGCCAAAATTGGTTTTTGTGCGGACCCACTCATAGGCGGATCCGCCCATGGTTTTGTGCATGGTTTTGGGGTTCGATGGTTTTCGGCCCCTGGTATTGTGTAGATCCGGTCAAGGGAACTACGATTATGTTCTAATCCAGGGCTAATGGATTGGGGTTCATGTATGCTTCGGCATGTATATATATGTGTTGTAACACTAAAAGGAATATAATGAAAAATCAAGCTGGTCGTCCCAATTTGGGATCCAGGGGAAAATCTCTGTGTTTATCTATTTTATGTTTTATGCTCTCGCTATTGTTTATTTTCTGTTATAAGATTCGTGTGTAGATAATTTCTGTTCAGGGTTAAAAACTACAGGGTCACTTGATGTAAACCTCCTCCAGTACAAAGAGCAAATGGTTTATATATTTTTTGTTAACCTTCTTCATTTAAAAAAGCAGATGGTTAGGAAAATGATAAAGGCCTCCTTCATTTAACAAGCAGAGGTTTAGGAACATAGGTATGGCCTCATTCAAAGAGCACAAGGCTAACAATGCTTCAAATGGCCTAAAAAACTTGTTTACACCAATTTCTCCAATGGATGAAACCATTGATACAACAGTAGTGTTTCAAGAGGTGCTTAAAGGATTTCATTGTGTAAAGGACATAATTGAAATTCAGTGGGATGCATCTGAAGGTTAATGGTTTGAAGCCATTTGTGACATCATCAAAACAGTGATACAAGGGTGTCAAAAGAAGTCTTTTTCTTTATCTATAAAGGCCTCCTTCGAAGAGTAAACAAAGGCTAGAATTTCGAAAAATTGAAACAGGCTCATCACAATGATAGGAAGGGTATGAAAAAATGTCTCAAATTCAAGACAACATTCAAAGAAACAAGGCATAACACATTCATCAAACAAGACCTTTTACTTTACATAAAAACAAACTTTTTTGTTGTATATGATTGCATTGAAGGTCTTTAAAAGCCTTCTCTTTGATAAATAGGTATAGGTCAAATCTGGGTGAGTGAAAATGAGGTTCTTTTTCCACAGTAAAAAATAATATGTCAATAAAAGGTGCCTAACAGTGTTTGACCAATTTCAACAATGGGCATAACAAGTCATCAAACACCAAGAAAGTTAAGATTGTTAAAGTAAGTTCTAGAATTATAAATCATCTCCTTCCAAGAGATAGGCAAAGGATGCATCAATAGTCTTGGATTTTTTTCTTGAGCATGTTCCCTTTTGAAGGAAAAAATAGACATACAGTGACAGAGTTATTTCCTAAATGAAAAGGCAGTGAAAATAATTTTCTTTTGAGGAGCTTCTTTACTTCATAATAGGTCATTTCTATGGTGCTTTCAAAAAGAAGCTGGCCACAACATTATTGTTATGAGTTTTGATCGAATATAGATCTTTATGATTTTTTAAAGGTGATGAAATTATAAAGACAATGATTTATGTCTGATATGACTAAAAGGGCTTTTTTCAAAAGAAATCCAAACCGTCACAAATCAACTACAATGGTATTTTACCTTGTTTGAATTTTAAAAGAGGAATGAGACCGTTTTTTAGGCCCCATTTGTAATTTCAAAAGCCAAATCAAACATCCATTAGCTGCACACTAGAGAAACCAAGTGATTTTGGCATTTCTTCAAGATTTTTGAGCTCAAGGCCTACGCGGTGCGCCTATAGGTTTGCGCGGTGCACTTGTGAGCACCTGAACACAACGTTTAAATGTAGGCACGATGTGCCTGTAGTGGTGCACGACGCGCCTGCATCTTCAGGTCACCGGTGCCCAAAAAACACCTGGCTACCTCCATTGCGCAACGCCCTCTTCTTCAAATGAGCCACTCCTCCATTAGCGTTAAAAAACACTTTTAAAGGCTGCTCCATCGACCAACCAAGGCCTAGAAACATTCTTCAAGGTACTTCTTCACTTCATGGAAAATTTTGAAATTGAAAAAGGGTGTTTTTGCTGTATTTTTCCCTAAGAAGAAATATTGATTTTGAAACCACTTTATAATCTAAAAAGCACAAGAGAGAAGCAGTGACTATAAGTTAGGGCCTTTGAACAAAATCAAAGACTTTTGTTGCTATGGATGTCAAGAATTAGTGCAGTGATAGGGGAGGATGTTTTTATCAGTTTTCAGAGAGCCCTAACTGCCTTTAAAAAATAGTGATAGCCCACATCTGCTATAAAGGGACAGAGTTAGTTTAAGAGGTATTCAAATCAATATTTCAGAAGCATCTTAAAAATATTTTTCAAAGGCTCGTGTTTGTTAAAAACTCAGAGGGAAACATTGGTTATAAGATCAAGGCCTTGTCATTTTAAAGAGGTTTTTTCTATGTTGAGAGATAGTAAAATTTGTGCAGCCCCTAGAATTCAAAAAAGGCATAGTCTGTTTTCAAGGTCTTCAAGTCAGTTGAAAGGTGTTCTTGTTTACTTTGTAAAGAACAGTGAATAGAAAAAGAGAGGTGTTTGAAGGGAAATGTGTTTTGTCAAAACAAATGAGATCCTTCTTCAACAAAGGATCCCAAACACATCATTTCAAGATCTTTTCCCAAGCACAGTGATGAATTGATTTTGGTTATCATTTGACAAGTTCTTGTTTGTTGGCATCAAAGGAGCATAGTGACTTGAAAATAGGAAAAGGTGTGGTGTTGAGAAACCATTTCAAGGATCATTTGAAATAGCTTGTCTTGGTCAACCAGCAAAGAGTATCCAAAACAAAATGCCTCCCAGGCAAGACAGCGGAAGTGGCCCTCAGAAGAGGTATGAACCTTTTTCAACTGAAGAATTAAATGACCATCCTTCAGTTCTGTTTAACTTTCATGAAGTTGGATTTTTAAATTTTTTTCAAAGGTTTCAGGAGGTGAAAAGCTATTTCCCCTTGACACATCTGCGTGCTTTGAGATTGTAAGCGAAACATTTTCATCTGGAAGGCTTATATTTCAAGTTTTCTCCTAGATCCATTTCCAGAGTTACAGAAATTCCGTATATCGGAGAAAATGCTTTACACAGAGCTACCTAGACTCAGAACAGTACAAACCGTTTTTGAAGCTGGAGCATCGGGATACATGCCCATCCATATTTCCTTTTTCATATCTTTTGACTAGCTATGCTCCCCCCATGAAGATAATCATGAAATATTTCACATGCGAGGGAAGGTTTTCCTGGGTCTATGCTTACCATGTCTGTTTGCTCATGCACTTCACAAGAGCCCAATTGTTAAACATCCCCTTTTTCCTCCATAGAAGTATTGAAAATATGGCCTCCACTGTCCAAAAGATACCTCCCTCTCAGCAGCCAGCTTGCCTTTTCCATCATTTCCTCATCAAGATTGTCATTCTTCATCAACTTGAGAAGAAGGGAATATCTTGGGACACTGTCATTGCACATCCCTATTTCGCCACTATTTCTTCATCCCATGCATCTCCTTCACCTTCCACTCAGCATCTTTCTCCTTCTTCTAGTAAGCCCGTTCCTAAGAAGCTAAAATTTCCCATGATTGGTGAAGAAGAGTAGCATAATGAGGAAGAAGAACACAGTGAAGAAGAGCAGCATAATGAGGAAGAATAACACAGTGAGGAAAGGGATCAAAGTGAAGAAAAACATAGTGAGGAAGAACATCATGATGAAGAAGAAAAACACAATGATGAAATGCAGCACAGTGATGAAGAAAAGCGCCATGAAGAAGACCAAAAAAGTGAAGAGGGCAATAATGAAGAAATGAAACAGCGTGATGAGGAAATGGAACAGTTTGATGAGGATTTTTGTAGCCCTCATAGCAGCAAAATGATGAGGATGAAGCACAAAGCCTTGAGGAGACAAAGCCTAAAAGTCCTAAAGAAAGCAGGGACAAGATTGAAGAGGGAATCCTTCAAAAAGACATGGAAGGTGACAGTCAAAGCATTCATGAATAAGGCCAAAACAGTGGCAAGGATGATGAGGGGAGTACCAAGGGCAAAGAGCAAATAGAGCATGTGTTAGCTGCCTCTCCTAGGCAAGGGGCCATGCTTTCTTCTCCAAAAGTGTCAAAGCCCCGAACATCAAGAAAGAGAGTGCCTCAAACTGTAACTCCAAATGTTACTAGAGCCCTTCGAAGCAACGGGAAGTTGCCCAAGCAATCCATTTTCGAATTACCTAAGAGGAGGAAGACCAAGAAGGCCAACCGAAGCGAGGGGAAGGATAAGGAAGAAAGCAGCCATGAGAAAGAGAGGGACTTTGACATAATTAAGATAAACAGTAATGATAGCGACAATGAGGCCAGAATCCTAGAGTCTCTCTTAATCAATAGAGAAGAGAAAATTCATCATTTGAGGGCAGATTTAGAGAGGTCTAAAAACCTCATTCACTTTTTGCAAACAGAAAACAAGCAGATGAGTGTCCACATGGCGGCATATGAGACACGGGCCATCAAATATCAAAAAGAGGCCTCGAAGGCACAAAGTAAGTTGGAAGAACTCATGGGAGAGTTCAATGATAGTGAAGATGAATATCAGCCAAGGAGAAAGAAGCCAAGGACCATGGGACTCAGAAGAGCCTTAGAGAAACAAAAAGAGGAAGAGGCTGCCATTTTCCAATCTTTTCCTCTCACTACTTTATTCACCCAAGAGATAGAAAACAATAGATAAGCATGGCTTGAGAGGGTGAATGATCACATGGAGAAGAAGTTGGAAAAGTACAATAGATATTTTGACCTTCAAAGAAGAATGACTGAGCACTATAAGAAGCTAAATCAGTTCACCCGACGAAAATTCAAGGCCACACAAGAAAAGCTCAAGGAGGCTCAAAGGAGGCACCCGGCACCAAAAATGAAGAAATAAATTTCAAGGCTTCAAATTTTTTCCTTAGCTTCTTAGCATGTTTCTGAAAACCCTTGAGGGTCATGCTCACCAAAATTGGGCAAAATTTGAAACGTTTTGGTTTTTTGACATTTTTGGGCTTTTTGCTAAAAATCATGGGCATCACCATTTCTGTTTGAGAGATCCTAAAAGGATGAAAATGGAATCATTGGATGCCATAATTTTAGGGGCATCTACTTAGCAATTTTCAGATCAATTGAAGATGATTTGGTCCCCCAAAATGGTTAAAAACAGTCACTTTTTCAACACTCTGCCCCGCATATCAGCAAAGGCTATTTTTTGGGTTTTTCCACATAAGTTAGTTTTTGAAAAGATTCCATTGATCAGTTTGGATAAGGAAAAGCATTTAAAAAAAATATACATCTGTATATTTCCAACAAGCCATCACGGGCGTCGTTTCGACAACGGGAAGGCCTCTAAACGTTGCCCACAAGACAGGAGACTTTCTGCTTATATTTTTCTTAAGTATTTTTGTGAAAAATGCACTTTTCTGAAGAGGTTTTTCGTCATGTGCGTTTAGCTTTTTTTGGCCACGGTTAGTTAGGAAAAGTCAATTTAATTTCCCTTTTTAGCATTTTTAAGAAATTTTTATAGATATTTTGTGCTTTGGGCTTTGCAAAGCCTCAAGGACAAAATCAGATATTTTTGATGGGCCAATGAGCTTGCAAGTTGCATTAGGAGATTTTCCCTCAACTTGGCCTATATATTCCCAGAGACTTCATTGTAAACAAGGCTGAACTTGATGATATAGAGAAATATATGGTTATATAAGCTTGGAAGAAACACTTGTATCATGCATTGGATAGTTTCTTGAATGTTTTTGGATGATGAAAGAGGATTGCTGTTGGATTTCTTGACTTGGTAAAATGGTATAGTGTCCCTCTCTATTATGTTTTCTTAGTTTTCATTCATATTCCATGCTCTTGCTTGCTATAAGACAGCAAAGAATAGATTTGAGACATGCCCTTGGAGGCACCTTAGATTTCCTGTTTCTTTAAGCTTCTATGTTTTCTTCCTTCTTAGTCACATCAAAGAATCCTTGATTTCTCTTTGATCACTGAAGAAATTGTTTGTTTGTTTCATTTATGGTTTTATGCATGCTAAGTATGATTCACGGTATGCCCTGCTTACTCATGTATTGTCATAGCTCCACCTCTGAAACCTTTCTTTGATTGTTTGATTGTCTTAGTTGAACCAAGGAGGTCTTTTAATGATCTTTCCCTTTGCCTAAAACTTGTTGGAAAAAAGTACTGAGAGGGGGGGGGGGTGAATCAGTACTTAGGGCTGAACAATTTTTCTTTTCTTTCTCTTAAAAACCATATGTTACAGTACTGCATCCAACATGTATGTCCAGATATGTTATTATGTCTTTACTTAGAGCATTGCATCAGATAAGCATTAAGAATGAACGGAAATAACAGAACAAATCACCAAACATAAACAACACATATGAACACCAGGATTTAAGGTGGAAACCCAATTCGGGAGAAAACCACCACTGTTCTAATCTCAGTATTCAATATTTATTATAGAGAAAACTTCTTACAATATATGATGGTGCAGACTTATACCATCACACAGGCACCTACCTATAGAAGGCTACAACCTTCTCTCGTTTACCAGCCTCTCCTGGAAGCGAGCTACTACCCCCTGCTCTCATTTACCATCTACCACTGGAAGGGAGCTACAACCCCCTCACTGGAGGCTTCTACCCTCAGATGTACTGCGGACCACATTTCCTCAATTTTCATACTGGATCCACCAGTTTCCACACGACATACCTTGCAGGCCACCAGATTTATTCATTTTGTACTGTCATACCTGTTTTTATGATTTCGTCTGTCATTCAAACCAGAGATTCATCATTATTAGATCATTATATCCATGGGTTCATCATAGATTCATATTTTTCAGTTGAGATCAGAGTTCGCCCATGCAGATATTCCTTAGAAAAATTTATTCATTCATAACCCTTACGATGCGCACCACGTTCTTTATTTTTCTTCTCCTTATATAGTTTTTCCTTTATTAAAACCATGAGTCAAAACCACGAACTGCTAGTGGCATTCCTTTTAGTTTATCCCACGGGCCTTTTTGATCTCTTTTTAATTTATTTATCAATTTTAAAGAAATTGACAAATAATTATATTTACAACTTTTTGAATTCCCAAGCCTTATATCTAAATATTAACCCTTCGGACTTTATAGAAACATCCAACGCTTCCAAATAAATTAATCTTGCAATAAAAATTTGACCCCAGGCCCACATACATAGTTAATAGCCAATCCAATACGCCCATCGTACCACAGCAAACGTCATGCAAGTCCAGCGTCCGATCATCGTTATATTAGCAAGCTTCCAGATCAATGGCGTATATGCATATCGTTCGACCTCCGATGCCAAATGTTAATGGGCGATGGCCCGTTGTACTTGTGTTAATGTTCACACACCTTCAACAACTGATGACAGTCCGATGACCCCTTCCCAGATCAACGGTGCTCAACGATATCGCTAGGCATCCTGGGTCGAACTATAACGCGCGATGGCGTATAGTGAAAAGTGATTTGTAAAATTGTAGAGGGATGTGTGTCGAGTATTCTATGGAATCGCTCCTTATCCAGGAAATACCACTTACTCCGCATAGGTGGTGCGATGAAAATTGTAAACCACCTTTACTGTTCACACGGTCATGGTTCCACTCTTCCACGTAGGGTTCCGTCGCCTTTTAAATGTATTATTATAATTAAATTGCGCTTTAATGTTTTGCGTTCCGTCATCACCAAGTGTTCCGCTACTCCATTAAAATGTGCCATCTCCCATCAACTCCCTCATCAGATACAGAGTATCATTCAACCCTTCCAATTACATAGGACATCATTCGACTACATTACAGAGATTATTCACACAGAGGTTCACGGGATTCCATACAATAATTACATCAGTCAATACACATATCCTAACTCGGCAACGATGATTTAATTCTTTTCTGGGCACCGTAGGTATCCTTTTCCCATTATGAAATTGATCACACAGGTCATATATATTCCAGATTTACTTAACCATACTTAACACAATTCCATAGTTCTTCATTAGCATACACAAATCTTGGCCAGATATTCAATTTGTCCTTCAATCTATTACCTTGACTCTTCCTAGCAGCTCTCCCTTTTCCCATCTCCTTTGCAAACTGTATTAAACCCCTAATTCAACTCTACTGCTCTGTCCCTAATTCCTCTGTTTCATCTACTACCTTTGCTACCAATTCCTTTGCCATCAATGACAATATTTCCAAAAATCTCCCCCTTTGGAATTGATGGCAATACTCTTCCTCTGATGGCCTTACAGAAGCCCTTTGTTGCTTTTCCTCCCCCTTTGACATCAATGGAAAAGATTTTGATCAAGATCCTTTGAACCGATAATGCCATTCTCCCCCTAAGATCATGCTGCATCCTCAAACATAATATGACCAACAATTCATCCTTTTCATATGACCAATGCTCCCCCTGAGCCTGTGCATTCAGAGATGCCTAATAGCTCCTCACAACCAATTTAATCTTCTGTATTTAAGTAGCCCTGATCCTCTGCTTGGCAGAGACTACTCCCAGTTTCTGTCTGAGATATTTGAACACTTCCCTGGGTAGAGTTTTGGTAAATATATCAGAAACTTGTTCTTTAGAGGAAACATACTCCAATTTCACCTTTTGTTCAAGCACTTGTTCACATAAGAAGTGATATTTGATGGGAATGTGCTTGGTCTTGTTATGCATAACAGGATTCATTGAGATACTAATATCACTTGTATTATCACACATAATGGAGATAAGAGGTGAACATTTGATTTGAAAGTCTTGTAGGGTTTGCATCATCCAGAGAAGTTGAGTGCAACATGATGTAGCAGCCACATATTCCAATTCTGTTGTAGATAAGACAATGGAGCTTTGCTTCTTGTTGAACCAAGATACTAACTGGGGCCCCATATAGAATGCACCACCACTAGTGATTTTTCGATCATCAACACTTCCAGCCCAATCTTCATCAGTGTATGCATGAAGAGTAAGATCAACATTCATTGGATACCATAGTCCAAAGTCTTGAGTTCCTTGTAGATATTTGAATATTATTTTCACAGCCTGAAGACGAGACTCTTTTGGATTAGCTTGGAATCGTCCAACAATCCAAACTACATGCATGATGTTTGGTCTTGTCCCAGTGAGATAAAGTAGACTTCATATCATAGATCTGTATTCAGGTTGATTCATCGTGGGAGAATCATCATTAGAACTAATATTACATCCAGTTATCATTGGTGTACTTACTGGTTTGCAGTCTTCCATGCCATACTTCTTCAGGATTTTCTTGAGGTATTTTTCTTATGATAAGAATATGCCATATGTTTCCTGTTTCACTTGCAATCCAAGAAAGAATGTTAGTTCCCCAAGCAAAGACATTTCAAATTCTTGTTGCATATCAAAAGCAAATTTCTGACTCATAGACTCTTTATTACTTCCAAAAATGATATCATCAACATATGCAACCACAATCAATAGTTTGTCATTTTCAGTTTTTGTGTATAAGTTGCTATCAACAGACCCTTTTGAAAATCCTTGTTGATGAAGATATTTGTCAAGACGATAGTAACATGCCCTTGGAGCTTTTTTGAGACCATATAGAGCCTTTTTAAGTCTACCAACAAGTTTTTCATCATTTCCCAAAATGAATCCTTCTAGTTGTTCTATATAAACTTCTTCTTCTAGATCACCATTGAGAAAAGCAGATTTAACATCCATTTGATAAACTTTGATTTTTTGGAAGCTTTAAAAAGAAAGAAACATTCTTATGGCTTCAAGTCTGGCAACAGGAGCAAAGGTTTCTTCAAAGTCTATACCTTCTTGTTGAGCATACCCCTTGCAAACAAGTCTAGCTTTATTTCTTATAACATCCCCATTCTCATTTAACTTGTTTTTGAATATCCATTTAGTTCCAATGACATTTTTGTCATGAGGTCTTAGTACTAATTCCCAAGTGTGATTCTTTTCAATTTGATCAAGCTCTTCATTCATGGCTTGAATCCAACATTCATCTTTGCTAGGTTGACTAACACTGCGAGGTTCAATAGTGGACAGAAATGCCAGATTGCTAGAAGATCCCACAAGAGTCCTTCTTGTTTGTACACCTGATCCCTTTTCTCCCAAAATTTGAGATTCTGGATGATTCTTTTGAGCATATCTAGATGGAGCCTTTTCAGACAAATCATCTTTGGGTTCTTCACTGGGTTCACTATTTGTATCATTACTATTTGATGTAGAAGGATATGTGTCATCATCATCTTCATCTGTTGTTTGTGTTTCTTCTTTTGGAGCTGTAGGAGACTCATCAATAAAAAAATTAATACATTCAACAATCTTCCAAAGTATTTTATTGTAACATTTATATGCCCTAATCCTAGAGGAGTAACCAAGAAATATTCCTTCATCTAATCTGGGTTCAAACTTGCCAAGTTTTTCATCATTATTCTTGATAAAGCATTTTCTCCCAAAAATTCTAAAATGCTTTATAGTGGGAGGATTACCATACCAAAGTTCATATGGAGTTTTATCACTATTTACACGAACATGTGCTTTGTTGAGAATGTTTACTGCTGTATGTGTTGCTTCTCCCCGGAATGTGTTAGGTGTTCCGGAATCATCAAGCATATCTCTAGCCATTTGTTGAACTGTTCTGTTCATTCTTTCTCCAATGCCATTCTGTTGTGGAGTGCCAGCTACAGAGAACTGTCTTTTTATGCCATGTTTTTCACAAAATTCAAGGAATTCATTGGATGTATATTCTCCTCCTCGATCAGATCTGAGACACTTGATTTTTAGATCTAATTCATTCTCAACTAGTGCTTTGAAGATTTGAAATTTCTCAAATGCTTCATCTTTGTGTTTAAGCAACCCGATCTAACACATTCTAGAGAAATCATCAATGAATAAGATATAGTATTCTTCACCACGTGGTGCCTTTTTCCTCATAGGTCCACATATGTCAGTATGAGTGAGTTCAAGAGGCTTACTTGACGATCCTTCCTTGGCATTAAAGTGTACCCTGGTTTTCTTGCCGAATTGGAAATATTTGCATATGATATTTTCAGGTAGGGTTATATTGGGAAGATCACAAACAACTTTAAGTCTGCTTGATTTGTTGATTTGAGAGAAGCTCAGATGCCCCAACCTTCTATGCCATAGCCAATTTTCTGAAGATTTACTCAAATAACATTGTTCTTTGGGCTTATTCAATATATACAGGTTGTTTGGAGTTCTTTTTCCTTTTATAATTGCTTTACCTGTATCAAGATCATGTACCACACATTCTTTTGAACTAAAGACAACTTCAGTTCCTTGATCACACATCTGACTTACAATTAACAAGTTATACTTTAATCCATCCACATACATGACTTCATTAGCTTTCACCTTTTCTTTTAGAAAAACAGACCCTTTTCCCTTAATGACTGCAAGAGTATCATTTCCAAATGTAACATTTTCTTCTTTTTCTAGAGCACTATATGCAAGAAGTTTGTCTTTATCACCTGTCATATGTCTTGAGCATCCACTATCAATGTACCATTGGTTTTCTTCATCTTCTACAAATAAATCTATGCCACAATTTTCAACCTGTAATTCCTTCTTTTTCCATACTTTGGAGCTTGAAGGAACATGTTCTTTTGGCTGACCTTTTCTCCTGCATTCAGATTCTTCATGCCAAAAGTTATTGCAATAAGCACATTCAACTTCATTTTGAAGAGGAGAAAATTTGTTATAAGTATTCTTCTTTGTTTCAATATCAATCCTTTTCTTTCTTGCTTCTCTTTTCATGATGGTTTTATATGCAACACATTGAACAGCTTTATGACCAAAATTGTGACATGAGAAACATTTTCCATTGAAGAAGAAATTTATGCGATCATAAAATCTTCTATATGAATTTACTTGTTGATTTGTGTTTCTTTCAAAGACATTCCTGTTAGTGTTCTTTGAATTGAGATGATCATGCTTTACCTGTAAAGATTCTTTATTCCCTTGCTGAGTGGCAGCATGTTGTAAACCAGTTGTAACTGTTGTTAGATAATTTGGTGTTGAAGCCTAAGAAGATTCTCTGATATATCCAAGCCCTGTCTTTATAAAAGGAGAATGTTGTACCTTGATAATCTCATCTAAGGTTTCAGATCCTTTAGCAAATCTAAGATTCAGAGTCTTTACTTTCTCAAGTTCTTTTCTTAGGCTTACTACTTCACACTCTAATTTCTCATTGTGTTTCTCCTTTTCTTCAAGCTAATTTTTCAGAGTTTCTATGGTTATTTTTCTCTCTTCTAAGCAAATTTTGAGTTTATTGTTTTCATCAAGAAAATCAATGTCTTTTAGAGCATCCACAAAAGTATCCTTTTCTTCTCTATATTCTTTTTCAAATGCCGTAAGAAGTCTAAGATCTTGTTCATATTCTTCCTCACTATCAGATAACCCATCACTATCTTCATGAGTATAGTAACTCTTTCTAGTGCTGAAACGATTCTTATTCCTTGTTTCTACTTACTTCCTCTTTTTATGTGTTTCTTTATAAGGACACTTAGCAACATAATGACCTACTCTTCCACAATCAAAAAATTTGAAAGGAAGCTTACCTCTGAACCGTCCTGTGCCAAGATGAAGTTTCTTTACAAAGTTTATCTCATCTTCTTCTGAGATATATCCTGATCTTTCTGTTTTTTGTACTTCCTTCCCTTTTGTAGAAGTTATAAAGACTGCTTCTTTGACTTCAGCTGGTCCTCCTCTTCTCATTTCATATGCATTTACTATGCCATGAAGTTGCACCACAGTAAGATTTTGAAGATCCTGCTTTTCTTCAAGAGCAGAAACTTTTGACTCAAATTTTCTCATTAGTGATCTTGAGACTTTCTCAACCAAAGTAGATTTGGCTATTGTTTCTCCTAGATTTCTCATACGATTTACAATATCATCAAGATGTAAAAATAAATTGGCAATGCTCTTCTCATTATCCATTTTTAGATTCTCATATTGAATTCTGAGAGTTTGGAGTTCAACACTTTTTACCTTTGCATCACCTTCATAACTTAGAATGATTTTGTCCCATATTGTCTTTGTTGTATTCAGCAGCATGAATTTGAAAAATTCTGATTTAGTTAGACTTCCCAATAGAGCATTGACCGCCTTTGCATTTATTTCATAATTCTTTCTTTCCATCGGATCTGTTGGTACTGTAGCCAGATATTGATATCCTTGTTCAACAATTGCCCATACCTCTACTCCCGGAGACTGAAGATAGGATCTCATCCTTGTTTTCCAGAAGATTAAATTATTTCCGTTAAAGAGCGGAGGCCTGATAGATGTTTTTCCATCTTGATTGCTCATCTTGCTTGATCTTCCTTCTAGTGGCTAAGCTTTTCAGAAGGACCTGCTCTGATACCAATTTTTGGAAAAAAGTACTGAGAGGGGGGGAATGAATTAGTACTTAGGGCTGAACAATTTTTCTTTTCTTTCTCTTAAAAACCATATGTTATAGTACTGCATCCAACCTGTATGTCCAGATCTGTTATTATGTATTTACTTAGAGCATTGCATCAGATAAGAATTAAGCATGAACATAAATAATAGAACAAACCATCAAACATAAACAACACATATGAACACCAGGATTTAAGGTGGAAACCCAATTGAGGAGAAAACCACCGCTGATGTAATCTCAGTCTTGAATATTTATTATAGAGAAAACTTCTTACAATATATGTTGGTGCAGACTTATACTAGCACACAGGCATCTAGCTGCAGAAGGCTACAACCTTCTCTTGTTTACCAGCCTCTCCTGGAAGGGAGCTACTACCCCCTGCTCTCGTTTACCAGCTACCACTGGAAGGGAGCTACAACCCCCTCACTGAAAGCTTCTACCCTCAGATCTACTGCGGACCACGTTTCATCAATTTTCATACTGGATCCACCAGTTTTCACATGACATACCTTGCAGGCCACCATATTTATTCATTCAGTACCCTCACACCTGTTTTTATGATTTCGTCCGTCGTTCAAACTAGAGATTCATCATTGTTAGATCATTATATCCATGGGTGCATCGTATATTCATATTTTTCAGTTAAGATCAGAGTTCACCCATGCAAATATTCCTTAGAAAAATTTATTCATTCATAACCCTTACGATGTGCACCACGTTCTTTATTTTTCTTCTCCTTATATAGTTTTTCCTTTATTAAAACCATGAGTCAAACTACAAAATTCTAGTGGTATTCCTTTTAGTTTGTCCCACGGGGATTTTTGATCTCTTTTTAATTTATTTATCAATTTTAAAGAAATTGACAAATAATTATATTTACAATTTTTTGAATTCCCAAGCCTTATATCTAAAGATTAACCCTTCGGACTTTATAGAAACATCCAACGCTTCCAAATAAATTAATATTGCGATAAAACTTTGACCCCATGGCCACATACATAGTTAATATCCAATCCAATACGCCCATCATACCATAGTAAACCTCACGCAAGTCCAGCGTCTGATCATCGTTAGATTAGCAAGCTTCCAGATCAGCGGCGTATATGCATATCGCTCGACCTTCGATGCAAAATGTTAACAGGCAATGGCCCGCCGTACCTGTGTTAATATTCATGCACCTTCAACAAATGATGATCGTTCGATGACCCCTTCCCATATCAACAGCGCTCAACGATATCGCTGGGCATCCGGGGTCGAACTATAATGCGCGATGGCGCATAGTGAAAAGCGGTTTTGTAAAATTTTACAGGGACGCATGTCGAGTATTCTATGGAATCGATCCTTATCCAGGAAATACCACTTACTTCACATAAGTGGTGTGATGAAAACCGTAAACCACCTTTACTGTTCACACGGTCATGGTTCCCCCTTCTACGCAGGGTTCCATCACCTTTTAAATGTATTATTATAATTAAATTGCACTTTAATGTTTTGCGTTCCGTTGTCACCAAGTGTTCCGCTACTCCATTAATCCGCGCCATCTCCCATCAACTCCCTCATCAGATACAGAGTATCATTCAACCCTTCCAATTACACAGGACATCATTCGACTCCATTACAGAGATTATTCACATAGAGGTTCAGGGGATTCCATACAAGAATTACATCAGTCAATGCACATATAATACACATATCCTAACTCTACAACAATGATTTCATTCTTCTCTGGGCACCGTAGGTATACTTTTCCCATTATGAAATTGATCACAGAGGTCATATATATTCTAGATTTACTTAACCATACTTAACACAATTCCACAGTTCTTCATCAACATACACAAATCTTGGCCAGATATTCAATTTGTCCTTCAATATATTACCTTAACTCTTCCTAGCAGCTCTCCCTTTTTCCATCTCCTTTGCAAACTGTATTAAACCCCTAATTCAACTCTACTTCTCTGTCTCTAATTCCTCTATTTCGTCTACTGCCTTTGCTACGAATTCCTTTGCCATCAATGACAATATTTCCAACAAAACTATGCAATCTTCCTTCAAAGTGCCGGATAGCTTGAAATATTATGTCTAGGCATTTCCTCATAGTGATTTGAGTTATTTGTTTGTCTTAATTGTATTTCCCCAAAGTCTGATAGCAATTTCCAAAAGTTAGAGAGTCATATATCTCTATGTATTGCTTGAGTGTTTATTTCTATGCATTTATCAGTTCGTAGTTACATTTCTCATGATTAATGGTTAGCCCTACCATGTTTGTGTCAGCTATTGAACTATTTATGTTTGAAAGCCTTTTTTCTTCACAAAATTAGTGTCCATCCCACTCCATTTTACCTAAAGATCCATTTTACCTTCATCAAATCAGCCCTTCAACATACCTTGCATCACCATCCGAAGCTTTCTCGAGCTTTCCGACCCCATAGCCTAGCTGATTTGAAAAACATTTTTTCTATATTAGTCTTTAATTAGTTCCTCCCTTACAAACCTAAAAGAAAAACCAAAAACCTACTTCATAACTAGCCTAAAATCAGAAACACAAGAAGCAAACACATAGATATCCCTTACGCAAATAGAGAGAGCCCTCTATGAGTCTAGGAAGGCTAGGTCCTTGGGCTCCAAAGATTGGTTTGATGTTACCCTGTCACTTGGCTTGCCAATCAGCCAAAATCACAGGACCCTAACAATCGTGATTTTATAAAATCTAATGTTGGCGGGAAGAACCACCATATTCCAAAAATGGATATGAGGAAGTTTGCTGGAAAGGATCCTGTAACATGGATACTACAGATGGAGCAATATTTTTATCTCCATAATGTGAAAAACACACAAAAGGTATGCATTGCAACTTTACATTTAGAAAAAAATAAATTTGTATGGTATTGATGGCTTTTCTCCCGTAAAAAAATTGTCACTTGGTCAATTTTTGTGGAGGAAATGATAGCACATTACGAGGATACAAAGAGAAACACCTTCTTTAGCCAATTGATAAATCTCAAACAAAAGGGTTTAATGGGGGAGCACATTGAGGATTTCCAAAAAATGAATATAAGGGTAATTGATATTCCAAAGGAACACAGGATTGATCTCTTCATAGGTACTTTAAAGGATAACATCCAACATGAAGTTAGCGTTTTGGAACCTAATTCATTGGAGAAGGCATTCAGGTTGGCAAGAAAAATTGAATGTAAAATTATGGCGACAACGAAGCCTACCACTCACTTCTATAAAGAGGGAAGTGTTGCTACTCCTAGATTTCCACAACCTACAAATTTGACACCATAACAATATGAAGAAAAAAGAGCTTAATGTATTTTTTACAGTTGTGATATAAAATACACTAAAGGTAATAAGTGTGCTGAGAAGAAATTATTTTACATAGATTGTGAAGAGGAAGAAGAAAATGAACAAGAAGAGGATATACACCAGGAACCAACCCAAGAAGAGGAAGAAATGAGTTTGACCATATTGTGTAATGCATTGGCAAGAATTACCACTCCTCAAACTCTCAAGATAGAAGGAAATATCAAGAAGAAAAAGGTAATAGTGTTGATTGATTCAGGTAGTACCCATAATTTTATTCATTGTAAGGTAGCCAAGGAATTAAATTGTTTCATATACCCAGCACCAGAATGTCAAGTGATGGTTGCAAATGGAGGAACTATAAATTTCTCTGTAAAATGCCATAATATCAAGATAACCATGGGGGAATATGTATTGAATATTACAATGCTTTCCATTCCTATGGGAGGTGTTGATGTTGTACAAGGAGTACAATGGTTACAATATTTGGGGATGGTAGCTTTTAATTTTGAAAACTTTTCTTGAAATTTTTTTCATAAGGAAAGGAAGTCGAATTACGGGGTATTGCAGGGAAGCCAGGAAAAATAATAAGCTCTAATGTCATGACAAATATTATGAAGAATAACAATGAGGCATAATTGCATAATTATGCTCACTAGAAGTTCCAACATCAAAATCATCTATTTCTGCAGATCTCCGAAAATCCTTGGACAATCATTCCAAGGTTTTTGAAACTCCAAAAGGAATCCCACCTATTCGTGATCATGATCATGCTATTCATTTTATTCCATGAATTTTTCCTCCAAACATCAGGCCTTATAGATATCCTTATGTCTAAAAGAGCGAAATTGAACGTATGATTGCAGAAATGTTAGAGGTGGGTATAATTCAACCTAGTCAAAGTTCTTTCTCTACTTTTGTAGTATTCGTACACAACAAGGATGGATCATGGCGCATGTGTTTAGATTATACAGAGCTAAATAAGCTCACCATTAAAGATAAATTTCCCATTCCTGTGATTGTTGAATTATTGGATGAATTACATGGAGTAGTTTATTTTACCAAAGTGGATCTTTGTTCAGGGTATCATCAAATTAGAATGAAGACTGAAGATATTCTGAAAACAACATTTCGAACTCATGAGGGTCATTATGAATTTTTGGTCATGCCTTTTTGCCTTACCAATGCACCTTCTACATTTCAAGGGTTGATGAATTCCACTTTCAAACCCTTCGTTAGAAAATTTTTGCTAGTATGTTTTGATGATATACTAATCTACAACAGGTCTTAGAAGGATCATGTTCAACATGTTGATAGGGTGCTCAAACTATTGCAGGGCAAACAATTATATGAAAAAGCATCCAAATGTTTCTTTGGAGTATAAGAAGTGGAATATTTGGGTCATATTGTATCTCACGAGGGTGTTAAGGTATACCCTAACAAAATTAAAGCCATTAAGGAATGGAAAGTCCCACAACCATAAAGAAATTGCGAGGATTTCTCAAGTTAACAGGTATTATCGAAATTTTGTTAAGAATTATGGGAGAATAGAAACACCTCTAAAAACATTATTGAAGAAAGATGAATTTTCATGGACTCCTGAAGCAACTAAGGCCTTTGAACATCTTAAAGAGGCAATGTGCCTAGCACCGATATTAGCTACGCCAGACTTCACAAAAACCTTTATTGTGGAATGTGATGCCTCAAGAAATGGAATTGGTGGATTTTTAATGCAAGAAGGAAGACCCATTACTTTTGAAAGTCATCCAATAAAAGGAAAGTATTTACAAAAACCTATTTATGAGAAGGAAATGTTAGCAATACTGCATGCACTAAAGAAATGGAGAACTTACCTAATGGGAAGACACTTCAAGGTAAAAATTGATCATGATAGTCTTAAACACTTTTTGGAACAAAGACTATCTTCAAAAGAGCAGCAAAAATGGCTCACAAAGATGTTGAGTTATGACTTTGAAATAATCTACAAAAAAGGGAAGCTAAATGTTGTTGTAGATGCACTCTCAAGAAAGAATGAAGAGGTGGAATCATTTCTTTGTGTCATTTCTATTATCCAAACAGATTGGATAACGAAAGTAAGAGATGAATGGAAGAAGGAAGAAGTTGTGTGGACACTCATTCAAAATTTGCAGCAAGATCCTAGTACATTTGATACATTTAGTTGGAAAAATGATTCCTTATGGTACAAAGATCGCTTATATCTTTGTAATAATTCCCAAATAAAAAAAAAATATTCTTTTGGAATGACACACTTCTCCTTTAGGAGGACACTCAGGATTTTTAAAAGCTTACCACAGGGTGAAGAAAGAATTTTTTTAGGATGACCTTAAATCTGATATTCAAAAGTTTGTGTTGGAATGTTTGGTTTTCCAGCAGAATAAAGTTGAGACAATTAAGACCCCAGGTCTTCTACAACCTTTATCCATTCCAAGTCAACGTTGGGAGGAGATTTCAATGGATTTTATCACCGGTTTACCTAAGTCTAAAGGAAAGAGTGTCATCATAGTGGAAGTTGATAGACTTATGAAGTATGCACACTTTTGTGCATTATCTCATTCATTTAAAGTAAGTATAGTTGCTACTAAATTTATGGACACAATTCAAAATCTACATGGAAACCCAAGGGTTATTATGAGCGACAGAGATCCCATTTTTTCTGGAATTTTTTGGACAAAGTTATTTTCTTATTTGGGTTCTCAATTAGCTCATAGCTCATCGTATCATCCTCAATCCAATGGTCAAACTAAGATAGTAAATAAATGTTTAGAAGGATATATTCGTTGTTTTTTATATGATAAAAAAACAAAATGGGTCAAGTGGTTACCTCTAGCTGAATGGTGGTATAACACTTCCTTCCATACTGCAGCAAAAATGACCCCATTTATGACACTTTATGGATATCATCCACCATCCATCACATCATATTTACGAGAAAATTCGAAGGTTCAAGCAATGGAATATCACATCAAGCATCAACTAGAAGCTCTCCAACTCTTAAAGGACAACCTGAATTTGGCACAAAATCGAATGAAACAACATGCAAATCAACATTGCAACGAGAGAAGTTTTGATGTGGGAGACTAGGTATTTTTACGGCTACAACCATACAAACAAATTTCCCTTAAGAAAGCTAAGAAGTATAATAAATTATCGCCAAAGTACTATGGTCCTTATAAGGTGTTGCAAAATATTGGTACTATGGCATACAAATTGGAGCTTCCTGCTTCTTCACGAGTGCATCCAATTTTCCATGTTTCATGCTTAAAGAAGGTTATAGGTGAAAATATTCCAGTTCAAACAATATTGCCAGAACATTATGAGGAAGGAAAAATAATATTGGAACCTGAAGCGGTCACGGAAACAAGAACTTGATAGCTACAGAATCGTTCAATTTCAGAGTATCTCATCAAGTGGAAGAACTTACCCACTAAATATTCTACATGGGAGGATGAGAATCTTATACAGAAGCACCCAGAGCTACTCAAGCATTGAGGAAAACACTTTTTTGAAGGAGGGGGGCATGTTAGGTCCCTATATTACTATTATAGTCCCTTATTGTTATTATTGTACCCATGTAACCCCCATATTGTTATTATTGTGCCCTTAAATTATTATTGTTAGGTCGGATAGGATTACATTGTGGCCCCATGGACTCTAATATATAGAAATGGGGTTTTTTAATTTGAATCATCCAAGAATTGTTCATTCATGTAATGTATTTGAGGTTGCCCCCTCGAAGTGGCTTATTTCTAAGGCATTGATATCTCTTCTCTTCTCTTTTTGGAATTGGTTTCACAACAGAAACTTGACCTCGAAATCACTAGATCTTTTAAATATTTATACTCTTTTGACTATAGTAAAGTTAGATGTCTAGGACTTATCAAAGATATTTCTGTCACTCTAGCTCAGATACCTGCAAAGATTCTAGTGATGGATATTGTTGTGGTTGAAATTCCCCCTAAATATGGAATGCTTTTATCTCAATCATGGGGAGAAAAATTACAAGGGACCCTGCAATTGGACATGACATATGCTACAATTTTGGTGTTTGGTAAACCAAGAAGACTATATAGGGAAACATTAATGAAGTACATGGTAAGTAGCGAAGAGAAACCTCACAATTACCCTCTGTACTATGTTCAGAATGACATTGATTATTTCATTTTATATAAAGATGGAATCATTGATTCACAAGTTTCCCAAATGGAAAATGATTCCACAAAAGATAATGAAAATCAAATACCAACAGAATGACTGGATCCAACAAATGAACCTCTTTGAAACATGAGTTTTGATTTCTCATGTGGAAAATCTG
Source organism: Pinus albicaulis (assembly GCA_034641835.2). Taxonomy (NCBI): domain Eukaryota; kingdom Viridiplantae; phylum Streptophyta; class Pinopsida; order Pinales; family Pinaceae; genus Pinus; species Pinus albicaulis. Next base: position 959,612,366 of record CM076578.1, on the reverse strand, counting down.
GCTCAGGGGTAGGAATTTGGGTGTATAATGTAGTAAAAAATAGTGCATAAGGTCATTCATACCAATTAAATTTTCAGTGGACAAAAAACATTGCAGAATATGAAGCTTTTCTTTTGGGATTACAAATGTTGAAAAATTAGGAGAAAAAAGGATCTTTGTACATGGTGACTCTAAGTTGGTCATAAAACAAGTTAAAGGACTGTATGCAACAAAAAACCATAGATTAAGAGATTATAGAAATGTTGTCCTTGATTTCTTCAGAAATTTTGAGGAATATGATTTAGTGGTAATTCCCAAAAATCAGAATGTCCTAGAAAATCACGTAGCATTTTCAACTAGCACCTATAAATTGCATCGCCCAAATAAACAACATACAATTGAGGACATACATCATCCTTTTGTGCCAGATAACATGAGGTATTGGCAATTTTTTAGCATTGATAAACAAATTGAAAGATTCCTACAATCTAGAGATGAATTTGAAGACAACAATATAGACATGGATTGTGACGGAGACAGCCTTATTGATGAACAAAGTATTGAGGAGAAACAAGCTATTGTTCTAGAAACTGCTATTTTAGATGTAAATGCCAATGTAAATATTCCAGCTAACAAAACTGTACATAACACAGGAAAGCAAAAAGACACGGAAAAACAAGAATTTGAAATACTCCAACTTAAAGAAAATAATCTACCTAAAGGGCTGATCCCTTTAGAGGAATTATTCGACTTCAATGACGTGGCAAAGAAACCCAAAATGGAACCAACTAGAAGAAATACTAAGGAATGTAATATAGGCACTGAACATAACCCCAAAATCATCAAACTATCTAAATCTATGACTACTATTGCAAAGAAAATATATATAGCATTTTTCAAACAATTCATTGATGTGTTTGCATGGAGCTATGACGATGTGAATTCCTATGATACTAGCATCATTCAAAATAAAATTCAAATAAGAAAATAAAAAACCATTCATACAGAAATTGCGAAGAATAACTCTTGTTTTTATGCCTTTAATTGAGAAAGAGTAAAAAATATGTATGAATCAAAAATAGTAGAACCACTCAGATACTCCATATGGGTTTCCAATATTGTCCCAAATAGGAAGAAAACTGGCTAAATTAGGCTATGTATTTACTTTAGAAACCTAAATAAAGTATCTCTTAAGGATAATTACCCTTTACCAAAAAATGGATCACATATTGCAAAGGGTAGTGGGTTCCCGTAGGATATCTTTGTTAGATGGTTTTTCTGGCTACAATCAAGTGTTATTACACCCTGATGATCAAGATAAGACAAATTTTACAACCTCTTGGGGGACTTTCATGAATGTGAAAATTCCCTTTGGATTAATAAATGTTGGAGCTACCTTTCAAAGTTCCATGGAAATTGCCTTTTCTGATGATATTGGCCACTTTATTGTGATTTCTTTGGATGACATCATTATGTTTTTTAAAACTGATGAAGAACATTTAGCACACTTGAGTAGAGCTTTTGAAAAATGCAGAAAATTTTGAATTTCCATGAATCATAAGAAGACATTATTTGGATTGGAAGAAGGAAAATTGTTAGTTCATATCATCTCTCAGGATGGAATCAAAATTGATCCTAGCATAATTGAAGGAATATTAAAAATCATCCATCCAGGAAATCTTAAGGAACTCCAATCATTCATTGGTAAAATCAAATTCCTAAGGAGATTTATACCAAACTTAGCAGAATTTTTAAGGAACATTACTAATATGTTCAAGAAAGAATCATAAATAAAATGGACCATAGAAGAAAAATAGTCTTTTGATTTGGTCAAGCTAGTGTTGACTAAATCCTAGTACTAATCAGTCCATATTTTACTAAAGATTTCATAATTTCTTCTTTTGCTTCAAAACATACTATTGTTGTTGTTTTATTACAAAAAAACAATGAAGGAAAGGTGTAGCCAATATCTTTTTTCAACAAGGCATTAAGAGATTCATCATTGAAATATAATATGATGGATAAATAGGATTTTTCCTTCGTTAAAGCATTGAAAGATTTTATGGTCTATATTTTACATTCACATATCATTTCTTATGTTCCAAATGAAGTTGTCAAAGATATCTTAACACAAAATGGTCATGATGGAAAAAGAGGAAAATGGATTTGACTAATTGTAAAGTATGATTTTGAAATAAAGCCTACGAAGTTGATTAAAGGCCAAGGATTAGCCAAATTGATGGCATAATTTAACTTTCTCACACTAGACATCAACATGGTACACTCATTAGATGATTAAGAGGAACTAGCGACTCCACTGATTTATGAAACATTCCTAAATTATCCATGGTATGTTGATATTTTGTATGTACTTTCAAATTTGAATGCTCCTCCTAGTTTGTCTAAAACAAAAGCTAGATTTCTAAAAATTAAGGTTGTTAAATTATGCATTTTGGACAATGTTTTGTATTGGAAAGATATTGGAGGTATATTTATTAAATGTATATTGAAGGATGATGTAGATAGATGAATGTAGGAGTTCCATAAGGTCACTGTGGTGGCCATCTCTATTGGAAAACCACTCCTAACAAGATCATGAGAGATGGTTTCTACTGGCCTACCCTTTTTCCTGATGTCCATAAAATGGTTACTGCTTGTCATAAATACCAAATATTTGAAGGGAAGCGAAATCTACTACCCTTACCCCTGAAACTTATTTCTATAGAAATCCCTTTCCAGCGATGGGGTGTAGACTTGATAGGAGAAATTCACCCCCCATCTTCTGCCTAACATAAATGGATCTTCACTGCTACAGATTATTTCACCAAATGGACAGAGGCCTCCCCTTCTAGAAATTCCACTAACTCTGTCATAATAAAATTCCTAGAAACCAACATCCTTTCTAGATTTGGTTGTCCTATGAAAATCATTATATACAATGTTGTTGCCTTCAAGTCAAAAAATTTGGTTGATTTCTGTCAATAACATTGGGGCATTCAACAACCTATTAACCTGAAGGTAATGGATAGGTTGAATCTTCAAATAAAATCTTGGTGAACATCATCAAAAGTTTTCTGGAAGAGAATAACATATCATGGCACAATAAATTGATCAATGCTCTTTGGGATGATAGACTTACTACAAATAAATAAATTGGCATGTCTCCATACCAATTGGTTTATGGAATGTATGTAGTATTCCCATCTTCCTTTGGAGTTCCGATAATGAAGATAATCCAACAGGTTCAAGCTGAACCAAATGAAATTTAGAGGAGGATTAATGACACCATCTAGTTGCAGCAGTCCAGAGAGGAGGTTTACAACAGAACACAAGAAATTCAGGAGAATATAAAAAATATCTTTGACAAGAGAACTAAGGCCAATGATTTCAACATGGGAGATAAATTTTTGAAATGGGATTCCAGAAGAGAGGACAAAAGCAAGCATGGAAAATTTTATAATATTTGGCAAGGGCCATACATCGTTGATGCTTTAAGGGGAAATAATGCTTATTTTCTAAAAGAGTTGGATGGTATAGAATCATATGGAGGTCCTATCAATGGCAGGATTTTGAAACATTATTTCTTGTAAAATTCAGGTTGATTTCCATCATTGTAAATACAATAGTCTTACAATTTTCAATAATTCATTGGACAAGGTTTAAGCCCGCAGTGAAGGCCGTAAACCTAGTTTAATGAGCAGATATAAAAATAGAGAAGAAATCAGTTGAAGAAGAAAAGAAATCAGTTAAAAATGTTGTAGAAAAAGGGGCATCCAAGGCTACTGGTCTCAAGTTTTTGACAATTATTTTCAAAGAAGTGCCATCGCTGGCTAGAGCCACTGTTAGTACCCTATAAATTATAGGATCAGAAGGTGATTGGATACTTCACATTTCTTGCAAAGTTTTCATTATTGAAAATATTTTCAAAATTCAAATGAATTCAAATAAAATAATTATATATGAAAAGAAATAAAAAAGGGTATATAAAACAGAAAAAGAGAAAAGGAAAAAGAAAAATAGAAAAAGAAGAAGAAGAAGAAAGACAACCCAAAAAAGAAATAAAACTGAAAGTGTTGCAAGTTCAAATTCCACTACTCGTTATATAGGTTTGTCCAATCATGCAGTTTAATCATGATTGGAAAATTTTAAATTTCTATTGATAGGTTAGAAAATAAATATTTTCCAAACTGTTTAATCTTAGCTTATCAGTAGATAGGTAGAAAATGAAATTGGCTCAACAGTTTAAACCGATTCAATGTCTAAAATAAGGATAGGTGTTAGGATAGAAATTCAAAAGAAAAATGATTCAAGGGTTTCTAGTCCAAATTCACCCTGAAAAAGAAGAAAAAATGTTAGATGAGTAGTTGGGTAGGTATTTGTGCTGAGGAGAAAGAATTAAAGGAAGAGGTGAAATTTATTCCACCTGGTGTAGCATCCAAATCCCATTTTTATTATGGCAGAAAAGGATAAAAATATACGGTGTTCAAACTAAAAATATGGAAAATGGGTTATGTTTTAATAAGTTTGGACTACAATGTCATTTGGTCACACCTCATGTAAAACTGTTACCCTAAGTCTCGATGCTGCCATTCTATTTATTAATAAAAACCCCCAAACCCACATTATTTTCATTATCCTAAGTCCTAAATACCCCCCCCCCCCCCTCTCCTTGGCACTCGTTCATTTCGCCAATACCACCGATCACATTTGACCCCCTCCAAAACGTTGTTTCTACCATCAACCAAACTGTCTCATCCATTTGAATGTTACAAATGTTGTTGTGCCACTTCCACCATCATATTTCCACTCTGCCCTATCACATATCTTCCCTCCAACATCCTGTTGCACCATGAATGGTCAGGCCATTATCTAACAGACCCGCACCAGCTCAACGGTCACTCCCAATTACATATTAAAACCTGAAATCACAACCAGAAGTAGAGTTTGCTTTGTTCACATTGTTAAAATTGTAGGTATTTGATTCACAGGAAGAAACAGTCAATTCTTTTTGAAGGGATTTTGTTTTTCATAAAAGAAAAGTTGTTAACTCACAACACTCATTTTTCAGATTCTTATCAGTTCGTCAGCTCGGTGCATGCTTCCCATTCTATTATTTCCCTTCCCCAGTGTTGATCTATATCATCTTCCCTTCTCTCCTTCCCCATTGCTGATCTATATCATCTTTCCTTCTCTGATCCCTTTTTCTGGCATCCCATTCTTCATTACAGGTTGAGAAAGATGATCTAGAAGGAAAATCATGCCTACCAAGGTAGACTGCAACCCCATGAACCTTCATTTTTCCCTTTTATCATAAATTCTACTTTCCCCCACACACACCCCCCTGCCCCCCCCCCCTCCCGCCAATGCTCATTCATTCCCTAGGCTCAACTATCTATCTTGCCACATCACCCTTGTTCTCATCACACATCACACTTCGCGAGTTTTAGCCTTTAACTCCCGTTCCTCATAACAAAACCTTAAAAATTTGCGATTTGCGGTATTAAATGGGCCCCATCTCCATTCTACCATATCACACTTCATCATCGCACATCACACTTCGTAGGTTTTAGCACTTACCTCTTTTCCTCAATCCCAAACCTTGTGATGTGCGATAAATTCTAAATTTTTCTATCCACTGAAAAAAAAAGTAATTGCCTTCCTTATTTGTTACCAATGAGAAGCTGATGGCAAGCATAGTTTATATCAAAAGGCTCACAGAGGTTTCAAAGGATACATATAAGCTTACCAATATGAAGAACAATATGATGGGGAAAGAATTTTATGAAGTTATCAACAATGAGGTCTTCATATAGCATGAAATTAGGCACATCTTCAGTTGAGGCCAACATTTTTGAAGTACCCGGAGGTTGATGAAGTGTACAGAAAGTTGAATAGAACTAAGATTACGACTCAAAGGAATGGGAAAATTTTCACTGACTCCACGTAGGATGATAACTCTGGATGCTGACAAAACATGTTGCTCAACGAATTATCTACATCAACAGATCTAGTGTATCAGAACAACTCAGCAGTATCAAATTTCCTACACAGCAAACCGACAAAACACTTAATAACACCTTTATGATGAATTTAGACTTATTTGAAAAGGTCGTTGCACTAAATGACAATTACACAATGACTTTGGAAATTTTTTAAAAAGTTGTCACAACATGCCATGCATGAGACATACATGTCAAGTTTCAGGTACTTTGTAATAAACAAACTAATTGCCCTTCTGATAATAGAAATTAGTTGCAAGTAGTTTAAATGCAGCATTTTATTCACTATTAGGGGTTGGACGGTGGTTTTTTAAGTGATTTTCATTGCAAGTACTTGTAAATTTTCAAGCTAGAGCATCAATAAAGAGATCAGTCTGCTAGATTCATGTGTTGTGTTCTCTTGGTGATGTTCTTCCTTATTCAGGTTCAATGTTTTCCCACTGTAATATTTTCATGTGTGTCATTTAAATTCTAATTGAAAAGCGGGAAAGTTAGATTAAGATTTACTATTTAGAGTACCTTATGACTATCTCTACAATTTCAATTTTTTCTTCTGATGTATGGTTTAAGAATTCTTAATTGCTCTTAAGTCATTAATGAAAACATTTTATTCATTTTAGTATTCCACTTAGTTATAAGAACTAGTATTCATAACTAGCTTGCCTTAGATTTTCTCTGGTATTTGAGGTATATAACCAGCTTATTTCGACTCCATAGCCCAATGGAAACTGTTTAGAGGAACCCCTTACATCCAACCACAAACAATAAAAAAAATAACTCCCACTATCAATTTAACTATCCTAATATCAAAAATCTTAAACAAATCTAAATCTTATATAGAGAGATCCCTCTCTGAGTCTAGGAGGGCTAGATCTTAGGCTTCAAGAGGTTTTGATGTTGTTATTTATAATTTTGTCTTGCCGATCTTGTAAATTATAGAGTGATAAAGATTGTTATGTGACACTTTCATCTATCCTTCTGGGCGAACTGAGTCTTCCTCATTCACATCTCTACCTATGCATCCCTCAAGAAACCTCATTTCTTTGTCAATATTACTAAAACATAAATCATATACATGAGGTCTCAATCCATGGCTTTACTGAGACTCCCTTAACATATTTTCTAATAATTAAATCTCATAGTTAGCTTCCTTAAGCGTTAAATTTGTATGCTTGATATCTTCCTTCTCTTTTGCTTGATTTTGGCTACTCATATAAGCCAAAATCCATCTTCCTACAGCTCTAGAAGTATCCTAAAAAGAAATATTTTCCTCTAACTATGTATGATCTTTGTCATGAGACCTAACTATCTCATCCTTCTTTAAAACTGAATTCAAATTTCGTCTCTCTGTTTCCTCTTCTTTGAAAATTCCCAAAGATTTTCCATCATCATGTATTACACCTACAAACATACACAAATTTTTAATTTCAAAATCATAAGGCTCAGTGGCCTCAAATGATGTTTCAGACATCATTGCTCCATTTTCAAGTTCATAAGGAACTTGTTCTTCTCCAGCAACTTTGTTTTGTTGTAGCTCAACTCCTTTGAGATTCTCCAACCTCAATTGAACATCCATTGCCTACTTAAGCTTCCTAATCTCCTCTATTAACTAATTATTCACCTGATTCTATCTCTTCTCCTGTAGACTGTGCCATTTTACCTTATTTCTCATTATAAAACCATACCTCTAGTCTCCTTTACTTCTCTTGATCATCTCCATCAATAAGCTAAGATGGATTCTTATCTCATCATTTTCTCTGTCCTACTCTTCATCATTCATCATCCTAACCATGCCATTTTCTTTGGCATATTTATTCAATATTCTTCTGTTTTGGCCTCTCTATTAACCTTTGCTATGAATATCATTAGTCATTCTTCTACCTCTTGTGAACTGCATATTTTCACTTGTGAACTGCATTAAGGCTCTCCTTCTCAGCAAGTCTTTGTACCTGCTGCAAGTACCTCACCAAGCCTTCTCTCCTTTGAGCTCAGTATTTTGTTAACACTGGTTCTCTATCTCTGGAACCTCTATTGAGCAACTCCTTTGCTCCTTGGCTTCTTCAATTTCACTTTCTTCTGAGAACACTCTTGCCCTCTCTATCCAACCTTTAGCTAGATTATTTAGGTTCTGTGCCACGTTCCTTCAAAGTATTTCATTCAATCCATATTCAAGAACACAACTGGTCCTTATTCTTGCAACTCCCTTTTTTGTTCTTTTGCTAATATATTATCTCTTTTTTTGCAACCCAAAATATGCAAACATATTCTCAAACCAGAGTTAAAATAAAAACATACCATATCACCTTCCAGATCTCTATATGATGTTGTTCCACCATTTATCTTCACTTTGAATGAACTATTACTTTTTCATTTTCCTCTGAAAATTATCCTTAAGAGTATCAATTACTTTGCAATATTCTTCCATACTTTATATGTGTGCATTGTTTTCTATCAGATTCAAAATCTAATCCTTCTTCCTAAAATCACAATTATATTTGCGTATACAACCTCAAGAGCATAACTCTACTCTAGTTTTTCTATAAAGAACTTTTACATGCTCTGATACCAAATGTCTTCTACATAGTTCAGCTCTGCATTCTTCATTTATAACATTTTTTTTTCATTTACCTTCTTTGATACCAAATGATGTAGGGCTAATGGCTAAGCCCGCTCTTACCCTAGTATTATACTCACAAAAGAGTATACAGTCTAAATTTGGTGCATTCGGATAGGTTCATATATCTCTAAGAACCTTTAAAAACCCATTTACACACACAAATCATCATAAAAATTACTACACAAAATCTCTCTGCAATCCAACCTTTTATATCAATACTTAAATTTAAAAAAAAGAATCTTTATCACACGAGATAATCATCAATAAAAGGATTTATGGGATCTCAAGTTAAAACCCAAAGAAACTCTTCAACTTATGTGCTTTTACCCTTTAACCGCATTAACTTACCTTTACTACTTTTTACTTGTTGTACATGACTGTTTACATTACCAAGGCCCCCATAATTATAATACAACGCTTATATATCATTTCATATTCTATTTTGCATTATTCCTCTGTAAACCTCGTCCGTTGATCTATGCCCAGATCTAACATTTCTCATTCCATCTTCGGGTTTTGATCATCTTAATATCATAACCCAAGCCATATCACACATCACAACTTATCGCTTTATCGCAATTCACTAGCGCAACTTCAATTCTCATCATAATATCGCAATTCCAAAACCCTTTCCATCAAATGTGATATACGATGGAACCGTATACCGACATGTGGCTCCTTATATGTTCTCCCACTTATATTGTGATATGATCATGACAATTAATCACCACTTCATTAATCTAGACAAGTGTACTATCTAGCACAAGTGTGATGCCACTCATTGCTTGACACATAGATCTCATTGCAATGGGAAAGGTTTGTTAAACTCCTCACATTTTTGAACGCGAAATCAACCCTTTTTCACCCATCTCCAATTTCAATTCCGTGATTTTATCTCCATCGTCCATTTTCAATCTTCACACTTTCAGTCATAAATCTCTATAATTTTAAGAAAAATTTGGGTTTGATACCTTCGGAAGAATGTGATGAATTCCTCCTCTCAAATGGAATCTCATAACACAGAGACTCTCTAAATTAATTACTGCGACTTCACTTCTTTGTCCACGATTTCAATTCCCTCCAGAGCTTTATTCTAGTAATTCAATCGTATATAGAAACTATCATGATCATTGCAACATCGTTGCATGTTGTTCTCAATGTGATCCTTCTCATACTCACCTACAACATATGTGTTAGGTGAAATTATCTGATTACACACACAATTTTATAATTCATTAACATATCAAGAATTTCCTCAAATTACTTCATCCCACATAAACTTAGAATTGAGTTTTATATTCACAAAACAATGTTCTCCTACATTCGAGAACATTTACAAATATGCCTCACAATATTTAATTAAATCCTATTCTAAATGTATCACATAAAATCCACTCAAAACATTGAAAATTACATTAATTAAATACTTGGGGAACCAACTCCCTTGAAAGATAAAAAGAGGTCCACCAAAAATTGATGATAAAAATAGGGCAACCAACAATTGATGATAAAAAGAGGAAACTCCATTTATAGTTGGATTTTTATCATACATATAAAAATGTATTGAATTATATCTATGAGAAATGATAAGGACTAAGAGAAAAGTCAAAGAGAAGAGGAGATTGATTGTAGTGAAAATTAAATTTTGAGGGAATGAAGTAAACCGTGCAACTGCATTTCCTTATAAAGATAAATTAATGAGGAAGTAATTTCTAGGAAGGAAATGAGAGTTGTATGCCTATTGTAGTTCTAGGATCCCATGAAACATTCCTAATAGTTTGTCGATTAGGTTTGGCACTGGAAGATTAGGGTGGAATTTGATTCAATCCAATGCTTGTCAATAAAAAAGGGGTTTCCATCTAAGTAGTATATGGATGGGTGGAACAAGGAAGGCATAACACTAGTTTTCATTTTCAAGTAAGTGTTTCAGTGTCATTTAATTATTATGTGTCATTTCTTGTCAACCCTATTTCTTGGTTAGGGATATTTAATTTAATTCATACACATGAATTTATTCATTTGTGTTCAACCCTAATCAATTATGTAGACAAGTATTATTTATTGTTGAGCATGTCATTAATTATGCATTTCATTACATGAAAAATATAATTCAAGGTTTATTTCTAGGTATAGTTACACACTATGGAAATGTTGATATTAACAGGTTTAAAGAAATTGGATAATCCAGGGTTGTCACTGAGGACCACTGAGCATGATGCCCTATTAGGCAGATTAAATGAGTTAGTTATGATTGGTACTGCTACAAGGAAGCTAGAAGTAGGTTGAGACAAGGAAACTTTGTATCAAACATTGTATTTCCTTTAAAAAATTTAATTTTTGGTTGTGGCTATTTGTGATGAATACTAGCAGGAGGCTAATGATGTTACACCTAGTTTGGAAAATTGGGGTCTAAAACATTCTGAGAGCATTTTGAGGCATCAAACAACATTTTTAGGGTGTAAAAATTTTCCTCTATAATGATGCACCTTTTTCTCCTATTATACATGCATAAACCTTTCCAATGATGCAAGAATTACCTCAATTAGAGTCCATATGCAGTAGGCTCTGACTCTAACCCATTTATTAATGTAATAGGTCATAAGAGGTTAATCACATTAATGATGATTATAATTGGTTGACTCAAATTATTAAAAAAAGACCACAATTATTTAGTTTAGTTAATGGTGATGAATAAATCAGACATAGATAATAAATAATGTTGTTAACTTGCATTATGCAAGCGACCACAAGTAGTTAGGGTTTTGGATCTCAAGAAACTATATATAGTCCAAGATAGCAAGGGAAGTCTCATAATTGAGCTCTTATCTACTGGAGGTTTCCTCCTTGAAGAGGAAAGTGAAAGTTATATTTTGGTGCTCATAATAAAATATTTCCTTCTTGTCTCAATTCTAGCACTATTTCTCTGGTATTTTGTAGAATTTTTATGTTATCTACATGTTAAGAGAATTACAAGTGGTATCATATAAATTTCCTAAGCTAGTTGAGCCACTGATTTTAGAATTTGATTTTTTAGGCTAGAGGCATGTTCTGGTGTCTTTAAACTACATATATTTTTCATTACGTGCATCAACCTATGGTTTAGAAGGTATACACACAAGAAATATAGGAGGTGGTCACATCTGTTAGACTCCCTTATAACTATTGTTCGTACCCCTTCAAGTAGTTGTATATCGAATATCACTTATACATGGACTGCTCTTCCATATACCTCTAGTATATTGGAAATTCCCCTAGGTTACCACAAATCCAACCTTAGATAAGTTGTCATCCACCTTGCTCCTAAAATACATCGAGAAAAACACTCGGGGAGATTATTCACATGTACCAATGGTATTCATGTAGTGTAGCTAAAGGCGCTATTGATCCTCCTTAGTTGGTGCTTTGAAGGATTATGCTGAGTACTACTATTGGACCCCTATCATATATCAGGATATGCAGCACTTAAAACTCCTTATTTCCATAGTTCCCTCACTTCTTGTTATTGGTTGTCACATTCCTATACATTTTGTAGTATACATAAGTTCAAGTTTTTTCCTTCACACTGTTGATAATTCTAGTGGTCCCAAAATAATTTCTTACAAGATATCTAGCCCATGAGATTCAGGATGGTGAGTTGATCGTAGTGATACCATCCTCCAATAAGACTTATCTATCATGTGGTCCCAATTTTTTTTAGATGTTCTTTCAAGTGACCTACAACAATAGATTCCTTGTATTGCACCCCTTTAGAACATAGTAATTTTAAGTAAGCCAAATTTTTTGACCTGGGTAATTTAATTTTATGGTAGATACATAGGCTCAAAATATGGAAAACCTTGAGAAAAGACTGATAACACTAGAGGACAAACTTAATGCTACACTCACAACCACAATTTAAAATGTAGTTGAAAAGGCCCTAGAATATTGGAACCTCAACATCAAATACCCCATGGGGGAGGGGATAGTGTATATGCCCACCTAAAAGGAGTCTATATCCACCATTGATATGAAGGGAATCATCATTTCTGAGGAGGTCACCAATATTCTAGCAGTAAGGAACCTAATATTGACATGCAAAAATTTGTCGGTTTTAACTTGATAATGTGGGTGGCACGAATGGAACAATATTTTCAACATAATAATATATGGGATGTTGAAACTAAACTACATGTGGTATCTCTTTACTTAGAGAAAGAATGCTAGCAGTGGTTGAAATGGCATCATAAATTCTATGCAGGAAAGCCAACTTGGAATATATTCTCTAAAGCCATTTGTGCATGTTTTGATAAGGAATTTCACTTTCTGGGTCACCTCACTAAGCTCAAACAAACCGATATGGCACAAGAATTTTTTATGGAATTTGGAAAACTTGTAATCAATATCAAGGCCCTAGGGAATTCCTTTTATATGGAATGTTTCATCAGTGGCCTAAAGGAAGATTTCTAGGATCCTATTCAAATTCATTAACCCGCTACTTGGTTGGAAGCTTGCCACAAATATTTAAGCGTAGAAGTTGCCATTAATTCCCAATATAGTCTTCCATCATTTCCATTAAAGGCATATCCAAACCTATCTAGTGGACTTACCAAAACCCCTAAGGTGCAAAAGATGTCACCAGCAAAAATCATTGAAAGGAGAAGACAAGGACTATCTTAGTATTTTGATGAAAAATATTTTGCAGGCCATAAATGCAAGGAACAAAAATTCTTTCAGATTGACGCAACTAAAATACCCCAGTTGATGAGGCCTTTCCCATTGAAGTACTTGGGGAGGATGAAGAAAAACATCAAGGTTCTCTAGTATATACTACAACAACACTATATGAAATTATTATCTCACCCCATGCATTAGTAGGAAATAATCTCCCCAAATGTTAAAAATCATAGGCTTTATTAAGAATAAACCAATGGCATTGTTGATTGATAGTGGAAGCACACATATTTTTTCCATAAAAAGATTTCTAAGGTCATTCACCAAAACCCTATGTTTCCCCTCCCAAATTTCACCAAAAAATTTGTGCTTGAATGTGATGCCTCAAGAACCAACATTGGAGAAGTCTTAACATAAGAAGGTATAACACTCACTTTCACAAGCCAACAATTAAGTGGAAAGGATATGGGTCAATCTACTTATGAGAAGTAGATGATGGCTAAATTACATGCAATAGGAAATTAGAAATAATATTTTCTTAGGTGACATTTCTAGATTAGAATTGACCATCATAGATTGAAGTATTTGTTGGAGTAGTTCTTATCTTCTCTACAACAAGATAAATGTCTTTCCAAAATGTTGGACTATGACTATGAGATAGTCTATAAGAAGGGTATGTAATATTCCCAAATGGGAAAAGCAGGAATAGAGTGCATAAAACTGGAAATATGCAGAAATATAAATAGATCGAAACATGAGACAACAATAGATCCATTCTATTATGAATATAACAAAAAAATAGGTACAAGATCTTGAGGAAAAGATCACTCAAGTTGGGAAAACAAGCCTCCCATGAAAGCATACACCTAGATCTAAAATGATGTTAATACATAAAGTACAGGAATGAAGAAAATTGTGCTGAATAAGAGAGAATAGCAGCTGAAAGATATAAAAATATATTGCTATTGATATAATGCTCCAAAAATTCTAAGGCTAGAGATCCATGCTCCAAAATAGATTTCTAGGACAACCCATGAAAGGTTTCCGAAAATACACACTATACAAAATATAGCAGATTTGGCCCTAGGGATAAATAATCTCTGCAAATGAATCATTGATGGGAGATGGCTAATCTGATATACAAGATGTTTGATCCTCCTCCAACAGATCTCCTAAATGAAGGGATGATCCCCACATAGGAAACCCAAATACTCCAAATAGGGCAATAAACTCATTGTTTGAGCTTCTCTCCAAAATAACACAATCGTTGAGGGAAATTGCATTGTAGCTAATGACTTCTACCTGGCCTAGTGCCAAAATATGTAATGAAGCCCTGAGAACTTCCTCACAAGCTTCCATATGAAAGGATGATCCCTCCAATGAAAAACTAGCTCAGAAAATGGGGATCTCTCTCCTCGATTGCTACACCCCTGCAACACAACAAAACTCTAAAAATAATTGCATTGTACATGAAACTGAAGCTTGGAAAAATTATGGATAATGGAATTATAGTGTAAGAATATTCCAAGAGCTTCTCAATGGAAGAGGTTGGATTCCCAATCAGTAACACCAAGTGCTAAACATCACTTGCAATCTTAGCTAAACAACTGAAGAAAGATATATGTCTAAACAAACCATATATCAAAACATAAAAATATATGAACCCCCTCAATATGGCTACCATCCTCTTCCTTTTATAAGATATGAGCTTCCAAACCCTAAGCCATGTCATTAATGACACTACTTCCATGCAATGTGTCTCCATCTAAAACTAAGTTGTCCCTCCATTAATGTCCACTCCTCCATGACATCGCCATTGATTTGGTAAAAGTTGACCCATTCAAAGTGCTCCAGCCCCTGTTCACACCTTAGGATACTTTATTAAGCTGAAAAGATTATCCACTTTCACATGAGAAGTGATTTTATTATTCATAAAGATATTTATGGGTCTCCCTACCCACTTATTCACCTATATAAGTGACAAAACAAAACTTTAATATTCCTATTTGCTACAAGCTAATTTAGGAATATTACAGTCCTCGACTCCAAAATTTTGTGTGTCCTCAAGCAACTGCAAGGATACTACAAAATCTCCAATGGATATGTCTCCTCCCAAGAATACAAGTTTTCCTTTAGTGGATAACCAGATAGCCATCATCAAGAAAAAGTGGGAGATATATGGAAAGAGTTATATGTTTTCCAATGGCCTCCTCAAGGCATGAGAGATGGTAAATGTTGGGTGCCTCAATCCCAATGAGAAACTCCAATCTCCAAGCTATCATCCAAAAAAAATGAGCCATCCTTGGTAGCTCATAGGAACAATACCCAATCCCCTACTTCTACAATGTATAAAGGCTGCAAAATAAATTTGGACTAAGTGTCATATGACATACTGGATGGTGACAATAGTCAGTCAAGTGAGACCAGTGTTTCTCTACTTCTTTCTATCCCTGAACATGATATGATAAATGGCCATACAACCACTTGCTTGCTGCCATAAGCTTCTCAAAAGCTTGAAAATAGTAGAGGGCATTAGGTGTAGGCTAAATATGAACCAAGAAAAACATGTCTTTCCCAAAGTACTTTATAAGTTGGTTACCCTTATCACTGAAAGCAATCCCAAAAGGACCATGAAATCCAAAGAGAGGTTTGCTCTCTTTTGGAGCAATGTATTGAAAATGCATGGTAAAGGGATGCATATACATTTTTAGTTGATAAATAAGCATCAAAACACAATCTTTACCATATATTGTAGACCAGTTGGTGAAGAGGTCCATAGATGAACCTTCCCATGTGTCCATAAAAAGGGGAAATGATTGTTACACCATTTTTTGGTCATCTAACCTATTATCATTAGGTGGACCCAAGAACACTATGTAAGACCAATTTTACCCTAAGTAAAATTGCTTTCACTATGAAAATAACTTAGTAAACAACCTTTATTAAGTTTTTTATGGTCTAAATAGGAAACCCCATGGGGAAATATTAAATAAATCTACATTTATTTGATTTTACTCAAGGAATAATTAGTTAAACAACAGTTTAATTAATATTCCTGGTTATATTTAACCCAAAAGAAGGAAATTAATTGGATAAATCATTATTTATCTTATTATTTTCTAAGAATAATTATTTAAACCTTATTTAAATTATATTCTTTGTTAAATATGACTAAATCACCCTTAAATAATTAAATATACCATTATTTATTTGATTATCACTCAACTGCATCCTTAAAAGGATAAACAATTCATTTATTTATTTATTATTTACAAATAAAGGGATTTGACCCAAGTCAAATTCCTTTTCCCTCCAACAAATATAATAAAATATTCCATAAAATTTGGATCTTGATTTGGTTAATAATATTTTAATTATGCACCAATATCTAGACTAACTCAATGTTTTGTTATAAATAGAAGCCTTTTCCCATTCATTTAGCACCCTTTGTCACCTAAAGATCACTCTGGATCTATACTTTTGGTCTGACTTTGATCCACCATCATAGTCATATTTTGCTACCATTTTTGTCTGGGTTCTCTAGACCATCAAGAGAGGGGAGTTTTAGATCTGAAGTGCTGAGGAATTACAAGAACCCATCCCATTGAGGAGAAATGGTAACACCCTTTTGTGCTTTCCTCCTAGGTGCCATTAATACAAAATTCATTCAACATATTATTGTCTTGTCTATTGGAAGCATGGAGTAAATCTTGTTTTTTCTACTGCTTAATGTCTTCTAATGCATAGATCTAGATTTTTTGTAGCATTTATCTTGATCACCTAACTACAGATATGAGGATATTGATAGCCATATTTGTTTTTAGGGTTGTTTTTTATGCACAGCTAAAGTGGTCTTTTTTCGTATTCTTGGAATTAAGATTCATACTAACAACTGGCGACTCCACACAGGTTTACGATTATGACCGCTGTCGTTTTTCTGATCCTTGCATATCCAGCTACTTCAAACCCTAGGATTTCTCTTCAGCCTCTTGTTTTTGGTTTTCTTCATGTTGTTTTTAACCTATAAAACCCTAAAACGATAAAATTTCTAACTTATGTGTGTTTTTAGACCTATTGCGCAGGTGACAGACATCAGCCGCAGCTGAGACAACAATTTTTTTCTAAAATCTACCTCTGAGAGTTTCAGAAGTACATGCCACACTTTTTGGCCCAAAACCTATGACTTGGAGCTTCAGGAATTGAGAATCAGCCCAAGAAATGTGACCTCTACTGAAAACAAGTCAGAAACTGTGACATGGATTTTTTGCAGGAGTTTTTCTGAAATTTTTATGGGTTTGTTTGAGCCTCTATTCAGGGTTGTCTGACCTTCATCTCTGCCTATTTTGGACCTATAATTGTCTCTTCTTTCTCAAATAAGTGGGAACCTATACCCTAGGGCTTCAATACCCTCCACTTCTTGTGGCAGATTTTTTGCTGTTGCGGGTTCTCTGAAATTTCAGAGTCTTCAACCATTTTTTAGATCTGATACCTCACCTTCAGATCTGCTTAAGATCGGCTTGTTATCCATCCAAATCAACTCATTTAGCTTTGTTTGGGTTTTCCTCTAGGGTTCACTCCGTTTCCCTCTAGGAGATAGCCTTTCACCACCTCTTTTTACATAAAATTTTCCTCTGATTTGTTGTTGTTTTCTGCACCACTGTTAAGTCCCTATATTAATAGTGTAGCCCCTTATTATGTTAGTGTAGCCCCCCTTATTGTTATTATTGTACCCCTGTAACCCCCATATTGTTATTATTGGGCCCTTACATTATTATTGTTAGGTCGGCTAGGATTACATTGTGGCCCCACTAGGATTATATTATGGCCCCATGGACTCCTATATATAGAAGGAGGTTTTGTTCATTTGTATCATCCAAGAATTGTGCATTCATGTAATGTATTGGAGGTTTCCCCCTCGAAGTGGCTTATTTCTAAGGCGTTGATATCTCATTTCTTCTATTTTTGGAGTTGGTTACACAACATTTGGTATCAGAGCTTTGGATTCTAGGGTTTCGCTGCTCCAAACAGGTCATCGTGGCATTTTCTCTATAGATTTTTTTCTATGAAGCTTCAGAAGCTGAAATTTGTAGGGTGCGAAGCTGAAATCTTTGGGAAGTTTTTCTAAAAATTTCAGAGCTTGGTTCGCAATATTTTCGGAGATATGATCTGTGGAAGTTAGGTTTGTTTTCAGGCTCCTAAACAGGTCATCGTGGCATTTTCGCTATAATTTTTTTTTGAGGAAGGTTCAGAATCTGAAATTCATATGGTGCGAAGCTGAAATCCTGAGGAAATTTTTCAAAATATTTCAGAGCTTCGTTCGTAATATTTTTGGATATATGATCTGTGGAAGGTAGTGCTTTTTCAGGCTCCTAAATTTCATCTCAAATAGGCGATCGTGGGAAAAGTTAAATAACTCTCTCTCTGGGCATCAGATTGGAGTGCCGTAAAAAAATTTCGCAAGTACACAGACTGTAGTTTCTTTGCTATCAATTTTATAGACAAAGGACGAAACAGTGACACTTGGAAAGTCGTATAAGTTCGATCTACTGAAACAATCCATAATTAGGTCATTGTGGGAGATTGGACACAACTTTGTCTTGGAAAATCCAAATCAGGTCAGACCTGTGGCATTCAAAAGAGAATTCAGAGGGCTACTTCAGTGCTGAATTTAAAACATTGAAGGGCTGCAATCATAGAGATAATCCAATTTCAATATCGAGCTCCTCAAAAGCAAAAAAATGTGTGTATTTTTCCGAATTGCATAAGTCTTGTTTGAAGAATCAAGTTGAATTGATTCCAAGGGAATATTGAAGAAATTTTGTTAGTAATGGGTTCTATTATGCCTCCAAAAAATAATTCCATACCCATTAATCCCTCAAAAATCTATACTATGACGCATGAAGAGGAAGAGTTGCAGTATGAGATATCAAAATTACGGTACCAAGTGCAACAAGTTTCAATCTTACGAAGAGCAATTGAAGATGAAATAGATGGTTTAAAAGTAGAAATGGAGGCTAAGTTGGATGGTTTGAAGGATCAAATAATAGCAAATATGGATGATAAATTAATGGAAGATCACATCGAGCATCAACAACAATTTCTCCAACTCTCAAAGGATAACCCAACTTTGGTGCAGAATCTAATGAAACAACAGGAAGATCAACATCACATTGAAAGAAGTTATGAAGCAGTCATAGAAACAAGAACTCGACAAGTACGATCAATTTCAGAGTATCTCATCAAGTGGAAGAACTTTCCTATAGAATATTTCACATGGGAGGATGAGAATTTTATACAGAAGCATCAAGAAATAATCAAGCGTTGAGGACAACACTTGTTTGAAGGAGAGGGGCATGTTAAGTCCCTATATTAATAGTGTAGCCCCTTATTATGTTAGTGTAGCCTCCCTTATTGTTATTATTGTACCCCTGTAACCCCCATATTGTTATTATTGTGCCCTTACATTATTATTGTTAGGTCGGCTAGGATTACATTGTGGCCCCACTAGGATTATATTGTGGCCCCATGGACTCCTATATATAGAAGGAGGTTTTGTTCATTTGTATCAACCAAGAATTGTTCATTTATGTAATGTATTGGAGGTTTCCCCCTCGAAGTGGCTTATTTCTAAGGCGTTGATATCTCATTTCTTCTATTTTTGGAGTTGGTTACACAACAACCACTTCCCAACAGATTTTGTCCTTTAGATCCGTGTCCCTCCTAACCTTAGATCTATTGGATTTTTTAGTGTTTTTTGATTATTTTTTTACTCACATATAGACTATTTGTTAAGAGACCTGCCTCCATGGGTTTATATTATTTCTTTATTAGTTGTTTATTGTCTGTTTTGCAGGATTATATACTGTCATTTGCAATTTTATTTACAGCTATACATCACACTTTTTATTTTTCTCTGTAAACGTCTGGGTTTAAAAATTAAAATTTACACACTTCACACACAAACCATAAGTGAAAAAGGGCTTGGTTAACACCGCTAAGCAAAGACTCTAAGACATTGGAATCAATTGATCTTGCACCTCTATGCCCTTGTTTCAACATTGTAATCAGCTGATCCTGCACCTTCATGCCCTTGTTAGTCTCTTTTTCCTTTGTGCCGTGTTTGTGTCATCATAATTGTGCCACCAAGGCATTTATCCCGAAGACTTCTTGGCCTTCATCCTCAGTTTCCGGTAGGAAGACTTATTCCTCCGCGTAGGATTCGAGTTATTCCTCCACCGAGTCCGTACACCGACTCTTCTTCTGGTCCTTTGGGTTCTCCTTCTCATTCCACCTTCGATTCTCCCCCTAAAACCTTCACCATGTTCGGTGCAGGACCTAATGCTGATGGTAAGCCTAGCCCTCATGCTAGGAAAACCAATAGTGGGACCACAATAGACACTACCCTAGCTGCGCCGTTGCTCCCCTTCATGGCAGGCCTCAGCCTCCTTGATTTTGACCAGTTGATAAATGACCCTATACACCATGATGCTAGTTGGCATGCTATGCCGATGAAGCTCCCTTTCGACATCCCAAATTTTGAAGGCCTTGCTGGAGAAAATCCTACAAATCGTGTTCGATCTTTCCACATGTGGTGTTCGTCAAACTCCATTACCGATGACTCTGTCCATCTTCGGTTGTTCCAACATATGCTTACAAGTGAAGCTTATAAATGGTATGTTGATCAGGCCCCTTCCTCTCATACCACCTTTGCGACTATTGCCTAAGCTTTTTTGTCTTATTTCCAGCTTCCCCTTCGTTATGACACTTGTACCAAACTCTTGACTTTTTTCCGTCAATCATCTGTGACCTACCTATTCGGCCATGTCTAGGAATGGTGGAGAAGAAAGATCCTATGTCGAGCTCCTACCTTCAAAGACCATGTCTACATGTACTGGTTCCTTAGATCAATTTTTCCACCTATCGGAAAAGATATCGCATCACACTTTCCTCAAACAGAAGAAACCATTCTCCAAATTGCGTTAAAATATGACCTGATCTACGCTCAGTCGGGTTATGTTTATACCGTTCTACCTGATCTTCCTAGACCCGGTGGTGTCAATGCACCGGGGGCATCTCACGCCGCCGACGGTATCGTTGGAGCTCTCTCTAATCTGTATGCTCAACCTCCCATGGGCTATGGCTTTCCTCAGTGGGGGGCCAGCACCTCCTGCACTTTTCCCCCTCCTGGTAGCACGTATCCAGGATACAACATGCCTCCTCTTTTTTCCCAGCCTCCTTATTATATGTATCCACAGCCTGGTGCTCCAGCTCCTCCAGCATTAGCACCACCTCCTCCCTTGCCTTCTCAACCCCCGCAACAACAACCATCACCCCCTCTGGGGTAGGTGTATGCACAGTAGGATGTGACTAATCCTCCTCCCTCCAAAAATAAGAGGAAAGGCACTCAAAATCAGTCTTCTTCTGGTAATCCTAGACCTAATCCTCAAAATAATGCTCCTAACAATATTAACCAGCAACAAGGCACCCAACCCAAGTAGGACAGGCTTGTTCGCACGAACAACCCTTGTTCTTGTTGTGGTGGTTATGGTCATTACACGCATGATTGTCCTCTTTTACCATAGATGTGACAGCTGTGGGAGTCTCAAGCAACATTGAGAGGACAGCAAGCCTTCCCTTCCATCCCTCCCAATGCTACACCTAGTCAACTGGTTGTGCTTACCGATCCTTTCCCTCAGCAAGGATTTGTGGCTACCCAACCACCTGAAGTTCAGGTGGCCACTCAACCTCTTCCATCTGGTACCTCCAATTACCAGATTCTCATGATGAACTCTGACCAACCTCTAATCGTAGACATCAATATTCAAACTTAGTCTCGTCAATACAACAAGTATCCTGCTACGTCTATCCCCGAGCTGCCTCCTTCGGTCTCTATAGAGCCTCTTTGGACACCTAATGGTCCCTTACATATCCATCAGCCTAACAAAAATTTTCATATGAAGATCCCTAAGGGACCAGTACATCGAAATGTTGCTTCTGATAATGCTGCCCATTCATATAGCATAGTAGGTGATTTGGCACAGTCCCCTGTTTCCATTTCAATGCTGGAACTCCTCCAGTCGTGCCCTTCACTATGAAAATCTCTACTATCTATCATGGGCATTGTAGATCCTTATGATAATTGATTGATTGTCTTTGATGTTGACCAATTAGAACATGCTCCTCTCCCTGCTTTCGTCGCCTTCCAAATCCTAGTCAAGATGCGGAACGCCAACGTTTCTTGGTGCATTATTGATGAGGGGGCATCCACCTGTGTGATGTCTACTTCGGTTTGGAAGTAACTCAGATCACCTGAGTTGGCTCCTTCGATGATCAATCTCTGAGCATGGGATGGCCATGCCTCCTAGCCCATTGGCTTATTCCGTAATTTCCCTATCACTCTTGTGGGTAAGACTATTTGCATTGGCGTAGAAGCCATAGATGCCCCCTTAGATTACAAAATTATATTGGGTCGTAGATACACTTATGCGATGTCTGTTGTCCCTTCTGCGGTCCACTGCAATATTTTATTCCCTCATAATGGAAAGATAGTCACCATCGACTAGTTGACATATTACGAACTAAAGTCTCAGAGCTCCCCTCAGTCCACTATATCTTCCATGGCCAACAAGCAAACTGTCGATCCTTTGACTAGTGTTTCACCCATAGTCTACAAATATTACTCATTTCTTGGTACATTCCTTGGTCTTCATCCTCTTGTCTCTAATCCCATCTCATCGAATGTTTTCATGATGCAATCGTCTCGGGCTTCCCTCAAGCGGCCCACCTCGACTAGTCAACAGCCTCCTTGCCCTCCGCAGCCTACTCCTAGCCCTTCGATTTAGCCTTTTGGACCTCCTCCTCTTAGCCCTTCAGCTGGTATTCATGAGCCTCTTTATCCTCCTGGAATGGTTCCTCCGGGCCTTAACCATTTAGGAGCCATCCCGCTTGGCCATTACCCCTCCGGTCAGATATCATTCCTAGCTCCCCCACTAGGAGTGTATATGGCACCTTTTATGGCCACTTTCTCTCTTCCTAACTTAACCCTTGGGATTCCTGTTTGGTACCTTAATCCTCCAGCTGCTACCCCGCATAGTCAACCCAAACCTTATCTTTCTTTGACCCTGGTTCAACCGATCCCCATGACTTCTCCCGTTGCAACAGTGCCTCGACCACCTCAACAAGAACCCTCTCCTATTTGGATTGCTTCGGGTAAGAAGGGAAAATATCGTAAGAGGGCCTCTAAGGACAAGGCTGCCCCGACAGAACCTGCACCTCCCCCGCCTGCAAATCCATGTGCCTTGTGTGATGTCATTGGCCATGCCACCCATAACTATCCTGAACTGCCTTGTATCAATCCCATGGTTAAAGTTGCATTCCCTGAGTCTATGATACCTGAAGCCTCTGTTTCTTCCTCGACTATAGCCATGAATCCTAAAATATTCACACCAACCAACCTTGTGCTTTTTGTGATCTCCATGTCCATTATTCCCACCATTTTCCCCGCCTTACGCATTACCGTGCCTCTTTAGAGGTAGTTCGGGAGTACGAGATTGAAAAAAACCAGTTTGCCTCTCTCGTACTTGCACAATATGCTATAGGCCAGACTGAGGATTTACCCATTCCCATTCACATTCCCCCTCCTGATGTCTAAATGATGGAGCTTGTGCCCACCATCCTCTATCTTTCATCATCCATGAGACCCTTGGTGGAAGCTCCCTCTGAATATTCCCCTATTGTTTCGCTTGACCTCCCTTCAGCAATCACCCTGGGATCAACATCATTAGATCCCTTATCTGCTTGTTCTTACATCATCCCCCCTGATGATGCGCATGTGAACCTTTCTTCTCATGATGATGAGTCAGGTAGCTTCGCCGCATCATGTGGTCTCCCTTCCTCCAGTCACTCCATCTTCTATTGTGATGATGACATCATGGAAGCCATTTCCACCCCTGAATTCATCTTTCTTGCCCATAAACGGGATGGCACCATCTGTGCCTATGGTGAATTTCATAGCCTGAGCACAAGTTACACCTACGGTAGCTCGCACACTCCACCTCACCATCGGCGTGTGAGTAGTAGACATCCTACCCAAATCACTCCCTTCTGTAGAGTGCGTTCAATTTCTACTTTGCGCTCAGGTTGCCAGCATTGTTCATCATCCTCCCATTTATTGTTTTGTGGCACTTTTAAGATGGACCTCTCATTCACACCTTATATCAGTTTCACAGATGGTGTAAGTCGCTACTCCTGGAATATAGCCTCGGTAGGTTGTGCCATTTTTACCCCCTTGCATTCAATTGTTTTCTCGAACGGTGTATGCATTGGTACTACTACCAATAATCAGGCGGAATATGATGCAGTGCGAGGTTTATTAGTTGATGCCCCGTCACATAGCATCCTTCACCTTCATTTTCATTTAGATTCCCTACTTCTTGTCATGCAATTGAATGGTGTCTATCATGTGCATAATCCTATCCTTTTTAGAAGATATTTACGACTGAAGATTTTGATGTCTGAATTTGAAATCATTACATTCAGTCATGTACCTAGAGCACATAATCACTATGTAGATAGCATTGCAAACCATATTCTAGATTGGCATTTAGCACACACATTTAACACAAGACAATAACATAAAAATATCAAAATGATGCATATCCATAATATGTGTCGTATAAAATGTTTTAGATTCCATGCACTCTGATACATATGACATGCCCATAGCATGTTACAAAACTCAAAACTGGGGGCACCACCTGCCCCTATACACTAATCGCTATCTAGAGGATCCTAAACCAATGGCTCTGCTCCCGCAACTCGTAGATCATGCATACCCTTTTCGGTCATCGCCATGCACTGCATGACCCCTCGCCACTCAAAGGGTAGACAAATACATGGCTCTATGTACTGGTCATCTAAGTCTTACCAGTCGCGCTCTAAAACACCAGTCAGAAGCCTCTCACATCTATGGCAGATGTCCTCTAGGAGGCCTACTGCATCGTCATTTTTTTGTGCCCTTGGTCCAGTAGGTCTTGCGGTCCCCAATACTGTAGGTTGTCCCATATATCCATCCGATTTTTCTGGTGCTTTATCTGCATACCGAAAGTGAAAGAATCAATACCACATACAATATTCTAGAAATTTACATGCACATAAAAGATTAGCAATTTTTCACTTACCATCGGGCCCCCATATTCAATCAGGCAACAGTGGCAGATTCATGTCCCCACAGTAACTCATCCCACTATAGGGATATTCGTCTATATACAGTGGCATCTGATCCCAATGAACGAATAAATTGGGTCGAAATACCTATCCAGCCACCCCACCTCCTCCTTTGCACAGTAGTCGCCCCCACCGACGCATCCTAGGCTCTCTCGGGCCCCCATCTTGGAGCTGTATGCAAGGTCAAAGTGTTGGGATCTTCTCAAAGAAGAACGAGCACAAAACTATACCATATGCATAGTCATGGTTCACTTTTCGCTTGCATAGTGACAACTATCGTTTCAATGACGACAGCATCATCTGGGCCCACCCATATTAGGTACCACTCAAAACACTCTCTACAAGCATCATCTACCTCCCGGTGATGTGATGGAGTGCCTAGTTTCCCAATATTTGTAGCACCACTGTGGCCACAGCACGAGTCTCTAACCGCTCCAAATCCCCGGTGGTTATCCAAGTCCCCTTGACTTGGAGACCTGATTGATAATGGCGCTCTACAAACTCTATGATATTCCACCCCCGTGGTAATACTCAATGAGTATTCCCTACCATCCCAAGTGGTGGGAGACGAGTTAGAAAATATATATCCTGCACCGTCAACTCGATCCAATGCCCCTGCATTATAAAGACCTCATGGTCTGTATTCAAATAGTTAACAATATGGGCCAATAAGGGCTCTCCAGCTCTCATCAAAGGGCTCTCCACAAACTTCGAAACCCCAAACCTGGCCAATGCACTGTGGACACCTTGATCATCCCAGATCTCTGACCGTAATGCGCCCATGTCTCTCTCTCTCCAGTTGATCCATAATTTTTCCATATCTACAAAAAACCATCATGTTTGTTAGTATACAGATAGGAAAGACTGTATCTCGTCATTAAAAACCAGCGCTCAGCCAAAAAGCAGCACAAGAAAACCCCTCCCTGACAGGTTTCACTTTTCAGGCCCAAACCTGGGACATGTCGTAGTTTTTTGCTCAAAACCTGCTACCTAGGTCGCACTTTTTTCCCCAAAAAGTGAAACTGAGCCATGAAGAGGAGAAGGAGTCTGTTCCTGAGCCCTGGGGACCTAATCTAAGCTTTCAATCCACTGAAAATAAAGAGTAGGGTTAGGCCTCTTACCTGCAACTGACGAATCTTGATTCCAACGGTCGGTTTGTCCACTACGATTACTACACGATTTAGGGCCTTCTCTCCTCTCTACATTCACCATAGCTCCACATGCAAATGAGTGAATTTGGAGGGAAAATTCCTTATTAAAAGAGAAACCCCTAATTTTTATTTCGCCTGCTGTTACCAAACTGTAGCTCTGTTTACCAAACCATTTGTACCATTGGAAAGATCTCACCGGGCCCTCAAATGGGTATTTGTTAGATTTTCATGATTTGATACTTCACTAGGACACATTGTTTCCAAGAAGGGTCACTTCACCGCTCCTCAAAATAAAATTTCTTCACCTGCCACACTTGTACTTGGGGGCACCCCTGTGCCTTCATACTTTTCCATGCTTCTGTTGATTTTTATCATGAGTAACCATCATGTACTCATGTTTTTATGGTCCCCATTGGACCTTTTCTGTGTGGCAGCACCATCGAGTCACCCTTGTTTAGAGCATCCGAGTTGAGTCATCATTGCATTCATGGAGTATATCTCGAGTCCGTTTCTCTCTTTTTATAGTCCTCCTTCCTTCATTTCTTGGTCCCTCTCTCGTGTCGCACATTATGGCCTTCAGTCCCACTATCCCCTATTCCTCATAATATTGTGTCAGTCACTTCCAGGTCATCTGTGTCATTTATGCTCTAACAAGGGAAGTCATCTTTTTGCTACTCAGTACCCCCCATTTCATCATCATCATTGGTGTCAGTCTGTTAGTCTCTCTACTATTTTCTCTCGTGCCTTAGTTGAGGATCTCTTATTGCCTCACCTATGGTAGATCTCCTTTTGTCAACATCAACTCATTCATTCTAGAAGACAGGTCTAGAGGGTGGTGTACCTTGGTTCCAGCTTCCACTATTGTTCAGTACCTCGGATCAGGCAAAGGGACTCCTTATTTCCCTTTTACTTGATTGTTTGTCAGTTCCAGATCCTTTCAGCATGATCGAAATCCGTATACTTGATGGTCCAGTGATGTAGCAGCTGATATCAACGATTCCTGGGTGTGTGTGAGATGTATCAACCCTCATGAGGGGGTGGCCCTATAGGTAGCCCCCCACATTCCTGGATGAACTCTTCCTTGTAGCTTAGCTTTCGATGCAGCTCCATAGATTTGATGATGTCGGCCTCAGCCGCTTTCAGTTCCTTTTTGATTGCATGTATCAGTCAAATTTTTAGAGCCCTTTCATTTTTACAGGGGAATTTGGGTTGTATTTATATCTCATGTAGTTAAATATTATTGTACAATTCCTTTCCGTTATTCCAGGTACAATATGTATGTGGGATTCATTATCATGTTGTTTATCTAGCTCATGTTTATGCCAGCATGTAATATATTGTTCAGTCCCTTATTTATTGGATGCCTTATTCTTTGTACTTTGTCTCGGTGGGCATAGGTATGCCTCCTTCGCCACCTATAGCACAGGTACTCACTCATAAAAGAGACTTTTCGCACATGTAAGTCTCGCCTCCTTAGGGTCTAGTCCTTTTAGCACTTTGGTCTACCTTATATTTCTCTCTTTTTCACTTCCCCTTCGGTGTCTAATGATTGAGTTCTTACAACATACTTCGGTCATAAAATTAGCTCCTAACACTCGCATGCTGGGGGGAAATCTGTTACACCATTTTTTGGTCATCTAACCTATTGTATTAGATGGACCCAAGTACACCATGTCAGACCAATTTTACCCTAAGTAAAATTTCTTCCACTATGAAAATAACTTAGTAAACCACCTTTATTAAGTTTTTTATGGTCTAAACAGGAAACCCCGTGGGGAAATATTAAATAAATCTACATTTGTTTGATTTTCCTCAAGAAATAATTAGTTAAACAGAAGTTTAATTAATATTTATGGTTATATTTAACCCAAAACAAGGAAATTAATTGGATAAATCATTATTTATCTTATTATTTTCTAAGAATAATTATTTAAATAATATTCTTTGTTAAATATGACTAAATCGCCCTTAAATAATTAAATAAACCATTATTTATTTGATTATCACTCAACCGCATCCTTAAAATGATAAATAAATCATTTATTTATTTATTATTTACAAATAAAGAGATTTGACCCAAGTCAAATTCCTTTTCCATCCAACAAATATAATAAAATATTCCATAAAAGTTGGATCTTGATTTGGTTAATAATATTTTAATTATGCACCAATATCTAGAATAACTCAATGTTTTTTTTATAAATAGAAGGGTTTTCCCGTTAATTTACCACCTTTTGTTGCCTAAAGATCACTTTGGATCTATACTTTTGGTCTAACTTTGATCCACCATCATAGTCATATTTTGCTACCATTTTTGTCTGGCTTTTCTACACCATCAAGAGAGAGGAGTTCTATATCTGAAGTACTGAGGACTTACAATAAGCCATCCCATTGAGGAAAACTGGTAACACTCTTCTGTGTTTTCCTCCCAGGTGCCATTAATACAAAATTCATTCAACATATTCTTATCTTGTCTATTGGATGCATGGAGTAAATCTTGTTTTTTCTACTGCTTAATGTCTTCTAATGCATAGATCTATATTTTTTGTAGCATTTATCGTGATCACTTAACTGTAAATCTGAGGATATTGGTAGCCATATTTGTTGTTAGGGATGTTTGTTACGCACAGCTAAAGTAGTCTTTTTTCATAAGCTTGGAATTAAGTTTCATACTAACAATGATTGTAAAAACCTTGCAAGGTGGTTGCTTTCCTCCTCATACATCAAACAAACTACATATCTACTGATATGTTGGTGCACATCTTCTTTGAGATCCTCCCAATAGATTCCCTCCATGATGGTGTGATAAGTCTCAATTAAGTCTACATGTCCTGAAGAGAGTGCCTCATATGATGCATGTAGAATCTCCTTGAGCTTGAAGTCTCTAGTCAAGTAGATCTAATCATGGAAATAAATGATTCCATCAACCACTCTATACCTCCCATCTATCACTTTCCCATCAAGAACCTTACATGTGAAGAGGTTCTTGGAGTGTTCCACCAATATTTGGGACTCCCAATATGGATATAGGCTTCCCAACAAATAAAACATTGTAGAAATCTAAAATGAAGCACT
Source organism: Pinus albicaulis (assembly GCA_034641835.2). NCBI lineage: Eukaryota > Viridiplantae > Streptophyta > Pinopsida > Pinales > Pinaceae > Pinus > Pinus albicaulis. The sequence goes on along the minus strand of CM076578.1, from coordinate 959,582,670 downwards.
TGTCTCATCATAACTCTCCTCTTTGACATGATTGATTCCAAAGTCACATGTTGGAGTATTGTTACCCCACTTTTGCTGCCTCCCTTGCAGCTGATCTTGCCAAAGAAAAAATTGAAGTACATGGAGGTCAACCTCCTTTTGGAAGGTATATCCCATCCAAAACTTCCATATTTTTTCCAATGTATGCAATATTGTTAATAACCTCTTTTCATATTCAGAAATCTGCATCATGTGTGGAAGCATCATTTGCTACCCCAAGAAGATGGAGTAGCGCTTTGACCCCATGATTTTTTCATCACAGATTTCGAGGTCATCATCTTTCAGTGCCAGTAGCTGAGTGGGAGATGGTAATGTCCAGATCAGAAAATTGTTCATATCTCCTTTAAACCCACAAAAGGTTCTCTGTGTTGTGCTAAATCCTTTCAAGGCTCCTTCCTTAACCAAATATATCAATGCTGCACCATGTTGAGAGAAATATTTTTTTATCTTCCAATCAAGGAGTTTCCCTGGTGCAATGCCTCCACGTAATGAAACATCGAGGCCTAAAACACGTTGTATATGTGAGTGGATTGATTTTTCCCTATCCTCACTACGAAAATTAGCTTGCCTCTTCTATGCATCAACCTTCTGAAATAGAGAGAGGTGTGTGCTCCTAATCATATGATTTTGGTACTCCTCCTTATCTTCTTCATTCATCTTCAAGGTATCACATTCTACCAAGAAATGCACGTGTTGCTCATGAACTGTGCTCAAATATCCATATGTGAGATTATTTGGAACTTCTGGCAATGATACAAGAGCTTCTCTTATTGGAGAAATTTCTCCATCTACCTCTCCATGAGGTACTAGATCTTCTCCTGATGTGACAGTGCAATTACCTCTTACCTTCTCTTCCCCTTCATCATAAATGGAGGTTGTCTCATCATCATTAAGAGGTTCTTTGTTTAGTCCCTCTTTTCAAAAAGAGATCTCCATGTATTCCTTTTGAGAAGAGAGCTCTTTCTGAAGTGGGGATCTTGCCTCTAGCAAGGCTATAATTTTTTAACCCCCTCAATAGTATTCTGAAATGGAGTTGGGTTCATAGATCCTTCCAACTCATGCAAAGGTTTTTTTTTGTTTAGGCTTCGCTAGCTCAACAAAGGAGCTCAACAAAGGAAGTTTTAGAATGTTTTTCACCAAATCCTTTTACTACCCTCCTATTGAACCTTTCATAAGTAGATATATTTGCATCTTTTAATGAAGAAGATTCATAAAACCACCACGCATAAGCCTTACCTTCAAGATGCAGCATTGCTACTCTAATGACTTGATCTTCTAAAACTTGTTGTTGCTGCAAATAGGTGTCTAGCTCCTTCACCCAAGCCCTAGCTGAACATTTAGGTGACCCATCAAAAGTAGATAGAAATAATATACCCATAGCATGCTTATTGCACCCCTTACCTCTATTGTGATTTCTAGGTCTTCTATCCTCCTTGATCTTGCAAAACCCTTGGAAGTTTAGATGATCCTTGAACCTTTGAGATTGAGATCTATACTCTTGAAGATAGTTACCAAGAGCCTCCTCCTTTGGTACATCTCCTTCCTCAATCTCTCTTGCTATGAAAATGGGCATCGTAGAGCATTGTAGATCTGATGGTGTAGTTGAATTCTCACACCCATAATGTGAAAATATAGAGCTTTCTTCATGTACAAGCCCTCTTGAAGAATCCATATATCTCTCCATCCTCATCTCTTTGATGTCTTTGTTAATGAACTGCATAACTTGAAGAATAAGTTTTGAGAACTCCCTCCCTCTTGATAATGAAGTTTTGCCTTCATCTCTTCTACAGAGCTTATCCTTCCTATGAGAAGCCTCCTTAGATGACATAATGGATGAAGGACACAGGATTAGCCAAGATTATGCTCTGATACCACTATAATATTCTAAAATGTGAAAAGAAGGAATAGAGTGCATATGCAAAAATATAAATATATAAAAACACGAGACAATGGTAGATCCATTCCATTATGAATATAACAGAAAAATAGGTACAATATCTTGAGGAAAAGATCACTCAAGTTGGGCAAACAAGCCTCCCATGAAAGCATACACCTATATCTAAAATGTTGTTAATACATAAAGTACAGGAATGCAGAAAACTACTCTATATAAGACAAAATAGCAGCTGAAATATATAAAAATATATTTCTGCTGATACAATTCTCCAAAAATGCTAAGGCTATATATCCATGCTCCAAACCAAATTTCCAGGACAACCCAGGAAAGGTTTCTGGAAATACACACTATACAAAATATAGCAGATTTGGCCCTAGGGATGAGTAATCTCTACAGCTGAATCACTTATGGGAGATGGCTGATATGATATAAAATATGGCTGATCCTCCTCCAATGGATCTTCTAATTTAATGGTTAATCCTCACACAGGAAACCCAAATACTCAAAATAGGGCAATAAACTCATTGTTGCAGCTGCTCTCCAAAATAATGCAATACTTGAGGGAAAATACACTGTAGCTAATGAATACTAATTGGAATGATGCCAAAATATGTAATGAAGCCCTGATAATTTCTTCACAAGCTTCCAAATGAAAGGATTATCCCTCCAATAGAAAAATATATTAGAAAATGGAGATCTCTCTCCTCCATTGCTACACCCCTGCAACACAACCCAACTCTAAACAGAACTGCGTTGTACATGAGACTGAAGCTTGGCCAAATGCCAGATAGTGGAAGTATAGTGTAAGACTCTTCCAAGAGCTTCTCAATGGAAGTGGTGGGATTCCTGATTAGGGACACCTAGTGCTAAACAACACTTTCAATCTTAGCTAAATAGTTGAAGAAAGATATATGTCTAAACAGATCATATATCAAAACATAAACATATATCAACCCCCTCAATATCGCTGCAATCCTCTTCCTTTTATAAGAGATGAGCTTCCAAACCCTAAGCCCAATCCATTAATGACACTACTTCCATGCAATGTGTCTCCATCTAAAACTACGTTGTCCCTCCATTGATGTCCACTCCCCCATGACAACAATGTTGATTTGGTCAAAGTTGACCCAGTCAAAGTGCTCCAGCCCCTTTTCACACCTTAGGGTGCTCTATTAGGCTGAAAAGATGATCCACTTTCACATGAGAAGTGGTTTTATTCTTCATAAAGAGATTTATGGGTCTCCCTACCCACTTATTCACCTATCTAAGTGAGAAAACAAAACTTTAATATTCCTATTAGCTGCAAGCTAATTTAGGAATATTACAGCGTACTTGAGACAATATTGTTATCGATGCCTTGTCTAGACAATTTTAGGAGGATGAAACCCTATTATCCCTATCCATTCCCATATTATATTGGATTAAGGAGGCACAAAATTAACATCTTACTCATCCATATCTTTCCCAAATAATCAAAGGGTTACAAGGGTATCCTAAAACCCAAACAGGTTATACTTGGTAGGAATATATTCTTCGATATGAGGATCATGTGGCTGTCTCCCATCACTCCACACTAAAATCCCACATTTTAGAGGAGATGAAATCCTCACCCATTGTATGTCATTTTAGATTTAGAAAACTTATGCTTGTGCATGTTTCTCCTTCTTTTGGATAGAGATGGAACATGAGATTATAACATTTGTAGCTAAATGTGAAGTCTCCCAACGCAACAAAGTTGAAACAATAAAGACATCAAGAAAAAATTGTCATTACCTACTTCTATGTGGACAAATTTCTCCATGGAATTCATGACAGGTATCCCTAAGTCAGAAAAAAATTCAATTACCATGGTGGTAGCTTATTTCCTCTCCAAATATGCCCATTTTTGTGCCCTACCACACCCATTCACTCCAACCTTGTTGGCTCAAGTCTTCATGAATGAAATTTTCAAATTTCATGGCATTCCTAATGCTATTGTGTCAAATCGAGATATCACTTTCACCAACAAATTTTGGTAGGAGCGATTCAAGCTACATGGCACCTAGATCCGAATGAGTACAACATATCGCCCCCAGATGGATGGTCAAACTAAACTAGTAAACAAATTTTTGGATACATACTTGAGGTGCTTTGCTTTATAAAATTAAAATCAATGGGTGTAGTGGTTATCTTTAGTATAATGGTGGTATAATACTAATTATAATGAAAAAATTAAGACAACACCGTTTCAGGTGGTGTATGGAAAACTACCACCTTCACCAACTTATTATCTACTAGGATCTTCCAAAGTGAGGGTGGTTAATCAATTACTTTGAACCACATCACCACTCTCACTTTTTTGAAGGATAATCTCCATCAAAATAAAAATTGAATGAAGAAACAAGCTAACCAACACCACTCTGAAAGGTATTTTCAAGTGTGTGACCAAGTTTTTCTTTGACTCCAACCTTATAAGTAGACATACCTAAAAGAAAAGGGCTACTATAAATTAGCTCCAAAATTTTATGGGTCTTATCTGATGATTCAATGTATTGGCTCAGTGACCCACAAATTAGCCTTTATTGCCACTTCAAAAATCCACTTAGTCTTTCACATATTTTTCCTCAAGAAAATGTTGGCACACAACTGCAAGTTTCAGACCATACTTCTTGAATTAAATGAGTAAGGTTCTCTTTGGCTAAAAAAAAAAAACAGTATTGGATTCACAGGAAAGCCATATTATGTAATATTCCCAAATTTTCACCTGATGTTTGGATTATTAGAGTTCTTAATTTTATTAATGAATTAAGCAAATAAAAGGGTGGAGGGACCCATAATCCTTAATATGAATAAATATCCACTTTTTTTGTGTGAATGTGGATTAATTAAGCCTAGAACTACATAATGAGGTAGTTGAGAAACTACTAATGTGAATGGAATTGGAGATCATGTATCATTAATGAGATAGATCATGGAGGTTGACACAATCAACTAAGATCTTGAGGTGATCAAATAGAAGATGGTGGAACATTCATGATGAGATGATGGAGGAAGTTGTCGAATTAATGCACACATGATGGAGAGGGTGTACATTGCACCTATACATGATGGATGACTTGGAAAGATAACACAGTCAAACATGGAGGATCTTTTCCACATGCACAACGTAGTTTAGATTAGGGCCAATGCATGGGAAGGTTCAAACACTATATAAACGAGATGAAGTCAAGAATGAAGGCATGCTTGAGATTATTGTTGTTAAGGATCTGTTTAGATCTGGAATTTTCATGTGACATTCCATTGCTTTCTTGGGATATTTAGAAAAGATTGTAAGTGTTGTTTAGCACAGGGTGTTCCTAGTTGGGAATCCCACCTCTTTCATTGAGTAGGTCTTGAAAAAGTATTTTAATTCACTCTACAACAGACATTGGTGCCACTTAAATTTTCCTACTTTCTATAGAACATTCATATTAAAAAATTGCAGATTTCTGAAGATCAATTTGGAAGGTGGAGGTTGTCATCAGTATTTCAGCTGGAGAAATGGTAAAGGTTTATTCATATCACCTTGGGCTTAAATATCAGCATTCCCAGAGCTTCATATCAGATCTAGCATCAGGCCAAAAGTTATGGACCTCCTAGCAGCAATAGTTCCATCCAGAATTACGATGCCCATATTGCAGATCCAAAGGAGGAAGAAAGTTGCTAGCATTTTAGCTAGTAATCCTGTGACTTATCCTCCCCTCACCTTTCCATCAATATTTCCATCAACCTGTAGTTTATTGCAGCATATTTTATTAGGCATAGAGCCTCTCTTTCCCTTATAGTTTAGCTTTTATGAGCAGTTGTATTGAAGCAACTGTAATCATCATTGAAGGATTGAGAAGCTAGATCTAGAGCTTCTAGGTTGTAGATATGAAGGAGGGATCATCCCGTCAAGCTTAGATATGATATTGTGACATTTTTTAGCAATCCATTTGTCAGATCTAGTTGTATATATGTAATCCCAGCAGATTAAGCATCAAGCCCTAGGAGGGTGATTTTCCAAAGTTGTAGATCTCGAAAATCCTTTCTGGGTTATCTTGGGAACCCATTACATTGGCCAGATCTTGAATCTTTGTATCATCATAGCTCCTGAGCTCCCTAGATCTTCATTTTCCTTTATATAATTTACATGTATATCAGCAGCAGTAGGGACAACATAGTATTGCTTCTGTAAGCTCTCCAGTTACATAGTGCTAGTTGTAGCACCATTTAAGGGTGATTCTAGGCCTTCTCTTGGGCTAGATCTACTCATTTTCTATACATTGTGTAACTGATTCATCTCCATATAATAAAATGGCTCAGCTTCTCTGTAAATTCTGATGTGGTCTTGAGATTTATTTTTTACTTAGTTGTAGTTCTTATATTGTGTTTAAGTATTACTACATTCGCCCTTGTGGGATATTACTGTGGTATCAGAGCATGATATTTGGCTCAACTTTTGGACATTTTGACAACATAAGAAAACAGATAGTAGAGATCTACTATGGAGGGATTAAGTTTTGCCAAATATTCCTTTAGATTTATGAAGAATATCTCTAAGGAGATTAATTAATTAAGAGGAGAAAGGCAAAGAGAAACCTAAAAAATGTTTCAAGATGACGAAGGTCCCAACATTACTTTTCAACAACAAAGAAGATCGGAGAAGCAAAGAGCTTCACATTATTCCACTAGATCCACTTTCTTTGAGAAAGAGGACTAGTATGAATATGATGAAGGATTGGGGCATGAGACCTTAAGTAAATATATGTCTGAATACAAGTCATATTCTAGAGCGTTGAAGGAGAATCACTCTCTCCAATAGTTACTACAACTCAAATAAGAGAGGAGATCCAGAAGCAGTAATAGAATAAAGAGGCATAGATTCTTATTTCCTACATTTGATGGATCTTCCACAAGCACATTAAGGTCTTAGAGGGAAGAATTATTTACATTATTTCTAAAATATCCTATATCAGAAAGAGAGGCTGTGGAGTTTGCAACGCTACACCTAGAGGGTGAAGCAAGAAATTGGTGGTTCAGACATGTATCACACATGGAAGTTTCTGCTTATGTAGATTTTATGCAAATACTAAAAAAGAGATATGGTAGAAAGAAACTAGAGACCTCTCACATAGTGACATATCCCATCATCAAGGAGATAGTGCATGAATATTCAAGAGAATATGTTCTCATTATCACTCAAGAGGAGGAGCCTCTACCATCACCAGTTGCAGATATGCTTACATCAAGAGGAGGATCATTTTCATATTTACAAAATGGTCTCAAATTCTTGACATTTGGAGCCCCATGCATGATTGATGAGATGCATTAGGAGGAGACAGATACTAGTGCTAGTACACTTGTAGAATATTAGCCATCACTCTTACCAACGGTTGGAGAGACCTTTGCATCGGAAGAGGAAACTCTTGTGTTCTTGCAAGATGTTTCTGAATCATAGTTGATCCCAAGGTATGCATGCACTTTCATCTCATATTGTTTTAGTACCTCATATTGAAACTTATGGGGACATGTCATCAGGGATATTGCATGACCAAGGGTTAGAACATCATGCTGATTTGGAGTAGCATTATATCACTAAACAAAGGATCCTTCATCTAATCAAGTAAGATATGAAAAACCATTTGAGCTTGTCATGGATGAACTGCATTCAACCTCTTGAGTTGAAATGTGGAGTTTTAGAAAATGGGATGAGTATGATCCTATGTACAATGGCTGGTTATGATTTTAGCATTGTGCCTTACCTTCAGACAAATCATGTATCACCTTGCAGATATACAATGTTGTTAATAAGTAGTAGTGAAAAGAAGAGGACCCATTCTTCATGGAAGCAATCATATGGTAGCTTCATTCATGAAGTAATGGAGGAAAATATGATAGATGGTAGACATCTTGAGATGAGAAATATTTTCTCCTTTTTAGATGACCCTTTCTCAATGAGCATCTTAGAGCTGAAAGAGTGACTTCTACCTATAGCAGATCCATAAACTTATTGGTTTTGGATGTCCATTGATGAGAAGATATTCTAATGGAGAAATCTCATTGGAGGTGCACTATAACATATCATGGAGTGCAAAGTTATTCAACAGTTTGAGGAGGTTGGTGTCCTACAATGGGAGTATGCCAAGAATTTGAAGAATGAGATCCATCATCCACATTGGGATGAATGGTTGATAGTATGGAGAAAGGGGTTGCCAAACTACTTGCAGATCTATGACACAAGCCAACAAGAAGCATGGCTGCACTGGTTGCTCTTGGGGGAGTATGGTTACTACCCAAAGATTCATATTTTCTTGTCTCATGCCTTATGTCTGAATGATAGAATGCATAAGAAAAATGCATGTTTGCTTTGGTTGTTTATGAGAGAGTTTGGACATCACATGATGTATCTTATGTCCTTATATTCTCTCTTGTTTGGATATGTCTCATGTATTTACATGTATTTCTGTTTGGGATGTATCTCATGTTCATGTATGCATTTGGGTTTGAGAGAAATTATAACTCTCACATGATGGGGCCTAAAGGATCTTGTTTGTATTATATTGATGATACATCTCACATGTCCATTACTATATTGTTGCTCCATGACTTGCATCATGATAATGCAAGGAGGCAGCAAGAATCCTTGTTGCTATGGTTACTATTGGGAGAGTATGGGTTGATTTATTCCCATACATTACATGAGATTTTTGGAGGATGGAAACAAGAGGCCTTACAATGTTGTCTTCTATTTGGTGATTATGGTCATTGTACATGGTATAATGATGATGTGATGGGGAAACAAGATTTCTTGTTAAGGTGGCTTCTCTTGAGATAATATGGCCACTACATTTGGTACAATGATGATGTGGTATGGCAGAAAGAGGCTTTGTTGAGATGGCTACTTTTGAGAGAGTGAGACTCTCATATTCTCATTGATGATTTTTCATGGCAACAAGAAGCAATGTTGTGGTGGCTTCTTTTGAGAGAGTATGGCTCTCTTACTTTTTTTCATGACGATCTAGCATGGTAGCTGAAGGCTTTGTTGCGTTGGTTGTTATTAGGATAATATGGTTTGACACTCTGGTCTACCCATATGTCCTCTTTCTTATTTTTCATAATATTGAAATGATGCTTGGAGCCAAAAAGGGTAGCAGGACTAGAAATGAGGGCATGTCAATGCTCAATATACTTCATGGAACATGGGATGGAGAGATGTATTGTGGGGTGGAGCTTTTCCATTGTGGAAAGATCTACTTTTTTTTATGTATCTCATGTATTGATGATGATGTTGAACATCATATGATTGACACTTGGTACGTCGTGATGAAAGGAGGACATCTAACCATACAGTTGGAGGTCATTCTATACATTCTTGAGAGACAACTTTGGAACCAAACATGCATGACACAATGGAGCTAATGGAGGAGGCCTTCCTTATGTGGATTCCATTTGGAGGGAAATGGATGTCTTATGCATCTACTTTTGCAGTTGCTTGAGGTGAAGCAACATTTTTCTGGGGAGGACTGTAATATTCCCAAATTTTCACATGATGTTTGGAATATTAGAGTTCTTAATTTTCTTAATGAATTAAGAAAATAAAAGGGTGGAGGGACTCATAATACTCAATATGAATAAATATCCACTTTTTGTGTGTGAATGTGGATTAATTAAGCCTATATCTACATAATGAGGTAGTTGAGAAACTACTAATGTGAATGGAATTGGATATCATGTCTCACTAATGAGATAGATCATGGAGGTTGACACAATCAAATAAGATCTTGAAAGGATCAAATAGAATATCATGAAAAATTCATGATGAGATGATGGAGGAAGTTGTGAAATTAATGCACACATGATGGAGAGGGTGTACATTTCACCTAGACATGATGAATGACATGGAAAGGCAATGCATTCAAACATGGAGGATCTTGTCCATATGCACAACGTAGTTTATATGAGGGCCAAGGCATGGGAAGGCTAAAACACTATATAAAGAAGATGAAGGCAAGAATGAAAGCATGCTTGAGATTATTGATGTTGAGGATATGTTTATATCTGGAATTGTAACGTGAAATTCCATTACTTTCTTGGGTTGTTTAGAAAAGATTGCAAGTATTGTTTAGCACAAGGTGTTCCTGGTTGGGAATCCCACATCTTTCACTAAGTAGCTCTTGAAGGAGTATTTTAATTCACTCTACATAAATCATTGGTGCCACTTACATTTTCCTGCTTTTTGTAGAACATTCATATTCATAAATTGCATATTTCTGAAGATCAATTTGGAAGGTGGATGTTGTCTTCAGTATTTCAGCTGGAGAACTGGTGAAGGTTTATTCCTATCACCTTAGGCTTAAATATCAACATTCCCAGAGCTTCATATCGTATCTGGGATCAGGCCAAAATTTATTGACCTCCTAGCAATAGTAGTTCCATCCATAATTACACTGTCCATATTGTAGATCCAAAGGAGGAAGGAAGTTGCTAGCATTTCAGCTAGTAATCCTATGAGGGATCATCCCCTCACCTTTCCATTAGTATTTCCATCAGTATGTAGTTTATTGCATCATATTTCAGCATCCATAGAGCCTCTCTTTCCCTTACAACGTAGTTTTGATGAGAAGTTGTGTGTTTGTAGATCTAAAGGAGGGATCAACCCTTCAAGCTTAGATCTAATCTTGTGACATTTTTCAGCCATTTATTTCTTAGATCTAGCTGTAGATATGTAATCCCAGCAAATTAAGGATCAAACCCTAGGAGGGTGATTTTCCAAAGTTGTAGATCTGGAAAATCCTTTCCGGGTTATCTTGGGAACCCATCACATTGGCCAGATCTTAAATCTTGGCATCATCAGAGCTCCTGAGCTCCCTATATCTTCATTTTCCTTTACAACATTTACATGTATATCAACAACAACAGGGACAATGTAGTATTTCTTCTGTAAGCTCACCAGTTACGCAGTGCTAGTTGCAGCACCATTGAAGGATGATTCTAGGACTTCTCTTAGGCTAGATCTACTCATTTTCTGTACATTGTGTAACTGATTCATCTCCATATAATAAAATGGCTCAGCTTCTCTGTAAATTCTGATGTTGTCTTAAGATTTATTTTTTACTTAGTTGTAGTTCTTATATTGTGTTTAAGTATTACTGCATTCTTCCTTATGGGACATTACATATTCATGGCCACACTATTAAGGAAGTCATCATTTAATGGAAAGACACCTCACCAAAATATGTGACATGGGAACTAATAAATATTCTCCAACAATTTTCGTAGCTCTAGCCTTGAGGACAAGGTTGCTTCTAAATGTGTTACATGTCATTTTGTCACCATTAGGAAAACATTGCATGAAAAAAGGACATTTCTGAGGGTCATGCTTGTGACGGACCTTTAAGGTCTGTTACTAATGTCACATATGGTGAAAGTATTTAAAAAATTGTGCTTGTAAGTGCATACAGTGACATTCCTTTATTTTTTTTCACCGAATCCATTTTCAGTGACACATTTGGTGAGGGTTGTTAAAGGCCCGACACTAATTCTCTCTTTGGTCACACTTCTAGTGACGATATTTTATTGACCCTCACCAATGCTATTTTTGGTTACTTTTGGTGACGATAGAAAAATGTTAGTCATCATTGATCATTCCAATGAGTTTTTTATGACGTTTTGTGGATGTTACTATATTTTTTGTCAAAATATAATGAATTAAGACCATTGTTGTGCAGTATTTTTCATTATGTGTTCAAGTCCATATAGTGGTTAGATTCAGTCAATTTGTTAATAAGTAATTAAAGTGTATCATTTCCCTCAAGTAATGAGTATATAGTTTTCCTATGAATCAATACATGATTCATCTCTATTAGGTTTATTATATAATAAAATTCCTTTAAATAAATTTCCACTAGTGTGTGTAGAAACTATATTATATAATACATAATCAAGATTGTCAATTATATTAATGAGAGATATCTAGCACTCCTCAACACTCTTGCAGCATATTAACATGCTCTGGCACACACTAACATTCCTTGGCACCTCACATGTCTTAGAACATCTTTGTACCTAGAAAATCTTGCCACAACTAGGACACCCAAGCACATATTGGTAGGCCCTAGCATATCATAACACTCTCCTAGCATGTGTCAGCATGCCTTGTAGTCCCTAGAATTCCCTAGAAAATTTTGGCATGTATTAACATATGTGAGCACTTGGCACACATTGGAAATTGGCATGTATTAGAACCTATTATTAGTGTGTCTAGCATGCCCCTTTTTAAAAAGATAAAGTCCTAACTTATTAACCCTCTTATGTGTTCAATTCCTTGAATTTTAGCTTGGTTATTATTTTTGTTTCATTTATACTCCTTGAAACATATTGGCATACCTTGGAACCCTACACATCCTAGTATGCCTTAGCATCTTGCATGTCTTAGCACTATTTGGCACATGTTAACACACACTGGAACTCCCTAGCACACTCTGGCACTTCTTGACATGCCTTGATATTCCCTAGCATGCCTTAATAGTGCTTAACATACCTTGTCACTCCCTCATTGGTATGCTAGCTAGCACCCGTGACACTCCCTAGCACACCATCATATCCATTCACTTCCATGCACTTTTACATAGTTCTCCCGTGTGTTGCCCTAGTAATCCATAACACTCCTCAACATGCATTAGCATACTCTGTCACACTTTAACACTCTATGACATGCCCTTCCACTTCATAACATGTGCATCACTCCCTAGGACACATTGGCACTTGGAACGTGTTGGTGCTTGGGAATTATTAGCATGTCTGGAATTCATTAAGATGCCTTGGTATTTTTTAGCATGGTTTAATATTAAATTTATTTGAGATCAATTATTGGAAAGTATATGAGAATTAATAGAGTGTAATTTGGCACTTAGAATGCACTAACACTTGGCACTTGGCTCATATTTCCACCTAGTGTTTGTGTGCCTAGCATGACCCTCCTGGAAAAGGTAAATTGATGACTTATTAATCCTATTATGTGTTCATTTCCTTGTAGTTTAACTTCTTTCTCCTTTTTTTTTTCCTTGATATTCCGTGGCACATATTTTCACACCCTTGCACATCTTGGCATGCCTTAACACTTGACACATCTTAGCATATTTGACATGCCTTCGAACTATCTGGTGCATTTTAGCATTCCATAGCATTCCTTGGCACTCATTCCCTCACAACTAGCATCACATTTTTTCATGACTTGGGAACTGAATCAAGCCCTTATCAATTGAATTTCATGTGAAATTGGATTTCTTCATATGCAAAAACTTGACGAATTTCACCTACTACAATTAGATGGTGCGGTGTTCACCTAAGAATTTCCTATACCTCATCTTAGGACACTCATGTCCAAGTTGAAGTTTTCCCACTTAATAACTTACCAAGACAAGGATAACATATAGCCATGGCCATAAAACAACTAAGAAAAAAATTATCTTACATAGGAAATATTTCACATGTATGTCTAGTTCATATAAACAATAGAGCATTAACTGAGAGTTTGCAAGAACCAAAAGATAAACAAGACACACAAGAATATATAATTTGGCACAATTCGAGTTCCCTAAAACTTATACACAATAATGTGCAATATGAAATTGTATAAAATAGTTTAAAACATGAGAATTTGGCCAAAGTGTGCCACATGTCACATAAAAATAATAGATAAAGGAAAAATAGTGTGGTGCCCAACACAAAGTCTCCCTTTGTCTAAAACTTCCTTGTCGAGCCCCTTCAATCATAGGCTTCCCTCTTGAAAATAATATTATGAACTTATTCTAACACACTTCATCCTTGGAACACTTGAATTCACTAACACTCCCTGCACACATTCTTATTTTTTTCATTTCCATGCATTTTGACCTAGTTCTCCCTTGTGATGCCTCGATAGTCCTTGACACTCCTTAACATGAATTGACATTTTCTGACATGTGTTAACTCACCTTTTAATTCCTTAGCATGCCCTAACCCTCCCTAATTATCATTCCCTCACAACTACCCTTAATTTTTAACTTGGGAACCCAACCATGTCCTCACTTGACTACAAGAGCTTGACCAAGTTATGACTACTACAACTAGACTATGTTTTTCAATTGTGTAGCTCAGGAGGTACTCCACAAGCCTAATGATATGGGTTTCTGTGATTTTTGTCACAAAAGGATTTGTAGGAAAAGAAACCAAGGGAAGGGTTTTTAGACCTAAGATGGGGTTTAAATTATAAAAGAAAATTAAAAGTGAAATATAATATTTCCTAAGGCCTAAGTAGATAAATACTGTAAGTTCTAGAGGGTTGTTAAGAGGCATATCTAGGAAAATTTATTTAATGAGGCCTTAGTATGAATGAAATAACATCAAGTGAGAAGGAGCTCATATAATCAAGTAGGCCAGGAGAGATGTCGTCCTAAAGTAGGTCGAGTTAGAGGGCTGAGTAAGGGTTTCTAAATGGAGGCCATCATCATCCACCAAGAGCAAGATCATCATGTGAGGGTTCACAAGAATTTCACATACCTTAATGGGCTTGAGATAGAAAGTAGGATGGAATATTTTTGGCTCTTTTATGGCAGGTCTAGCTCAAGAGAGGCGGCTCATCAAAATTTAGGCATGTGATTTCAATGGTGTTTCTGTGTGAAGGCCAGATAAAATTTTGAAATAGTAGAGAAGGTTGATACCCTATATTCTGTTGGTTAGTAGGTTTCAAGGACTATGATAAAGACAAACAAAAATTGAGGAGGGCATGAACTAAAATTTATGGCCATAATAGAAGTAGTTTCAGGTGTAATATTGACTAAGGTAACTATAGTTTTAGGGTCATATATATCTAAATTTCAGGTCAAGATTAAGTAAAATAAATTCCCAGATCTATGTATCCATATTATCTAGGCCAATTCCCTTGAGGAGGAAAGAGTTGTTATTTTTTCTATGGGTGGATAGGGTTTGTTCTAAAGAAATTAGAATAGAAGTATAATTCCCTAGTTAGGGAGGTTCCCTAGCATCTTCGTTCCATAAGGTATGATGTTAAGACTGTGAAATATGGATAGAAGAAGAGGGGTCATGACCCTTAGAGAGAGGTTTATGTCTACAATATATACCATATATTTGGAATATGGTTTGCAAAAGCACGTGAGAAGATATCAAATCCAAAGGAAGGTGGAACTTGAGTAGAATATTGAGTAGAATAAGTGTGCCATATGAGGAATGGATTGACATGAAGAGGAGTTGATTTTCGTGGATTGCGCATAGAGTTCCGAAAAAAAATCTAAAGCAGGCTATAAATAGTTAGTCAATGGAATGTTAGTGGATGATTTGTTATGCTAGTTCAAGCATCTAAAAATTGTTAGAAGAATGATAAGAGGAGTAGTTTAGATTTGTTCATAGATTGGACAAAAAATAAATTGGTACAGAAGAATAGTGATTTTGAGAGGACTCAAATCACTATTAGGTGGCAGATTTGAATATCCAAAGATGATGGTAGTGTTGTGGACACTATATCAGTAAAAGAAATGACTGTGGTTGGGAAAATTGATGGTGGTCCAAGTACAGTTGGAGGGTTGTTACGTGACTGTGAAAGAAGAGCCCTAAATCATGTACTTGTGAAGGAAAAGAAGACTGGTATAAGCGTAGGTGTATTGTGCCTAAGGACATGCATAATTTGAATTACTAAAGTAGCAGTCAAGTGGGGCATACAACTAGCCCTAGTTCACTGTATTGTAGAGGATTGAGTCAATGAGAAGAAGGGAAACCTCCATAGCCCTATACTTCTCATCTTGGAGCGAGAGTATGGAAAAAGTGGGTAGACCAAAGAGCTAATTAAAAACATATTTTTGAACAAATAATCAAAAACCCTAAGTGTTGCATACCTTAAAGGAAAAAAGAGGTAGATAGAGGGAAAAAAATTTAAGCTGAGTTCAGTAACCTAAAGGAGTTGAGTTCATTGATAGAGGCAGATTGAGGAGTTGCATAATGGGAGGCAAGAGGACTTTCTATATGTTTTTAGGAAATGTGGATTGTTGGTCTATGAGTGGCCACAATCAAAAAGTGGGTCAAGTGTTATCTTGTTAAAGGTAGATTAGTTGTGAAATGACTAAGACCAAGCCCTAGTTGTATTCATTTTATCAGTGTGATTGTAAAGGGCCATGATCCCTAGTATGAGAGCTCTAGCCTATTCTATTATAGTTTGTAATTTAATGAAGAACTTATTGAAAAAGCTAAAAATTTTCATGTGCACTATTTTATTCCCTGATGTCTGTAGATTTCATTCTGCAAAGTAGATGTGTTGCGGAACTTGAGTGTGACGCATTTGCATCAAATATTATCAAGCCAAACCAAGATTCTCATGTGTCATGGAAATTCCGAATATGCCTTGTTCACCTACGAACTACCAGTAACTCATCTTAGGCTACTCATCTTGAATGTCAACTCATCCCACTTCACAAGTTACCAAGACAAGGCTCATCACATCCAGAAATGGTCGTAAAAAAATTAAGAAAAATAGTTTACATCTTGACATTCCATAACACATGGCATGTCTTATAAGCCTTAGAACTATTTGGCATGTGTTAGCATCACCTAATTTCCTTGGCATGATTTTACACTCCCTAACACACCCTGGCACATCTTGACAGGTCGTGGTAGTTTAGAATACCTTGGTATTTCCTAGCATATAACCTTGTCACTCCCTCCTTAACACACATAGAACTCATTGAAACTCCCTATCACAGACTCGTATTCATTAATTTACATTCATTTTGATCTATTTATTCCTTGTGTTTCCCTGACACTCCCTAATAATCTGTAGCACCCATTGGCACACCCTAACACTTGGCACATCTTGGCATGTCACCCTATCACTCTAGCATTCCTTGGCACTTCCTAGAATACCTTGTCACTCTCTCCTTAGCACACCTAGAGCTCATTGACACTCCCAGTCACAAACTCTTATTAATTCATTTCCATGCACTTTTATCTAGTGCTCCCTTTTGTTTCCATAGCATTCCTTAACACTCCTTTGCACGTGTTGGTACACACTAGAACCTAGGACATATTGGCACATCACGTTGGCCTCTAGCATGCCATAACACTACCTAACATAGCTTTTCATTCCCTCCTTAGCACATCTGTAACTACTTCACACTCCCAATAACCAACTCTTATTTTTTCATTTCCATGTACTTTGACGTGGTGCTCCTTTGTATTTCCCTGTCACTCCAAGTTAACACTTCCTTGCATGCATTGGAGCATCTTGGTCACATGCTGCTCTAACACTCTAGTATTCCCTAGCACTACAAAGCATGCATTGTTACCCCTCCTTAACACACTTGGAACTCGTTTAAACTCCATGCCACACACTCTTATTCATTCATTTCCATGCATTATGAAATAATTCTTTCTTGTGTCTATTTAACACTCCTTGGCACATATTGGCACACCCTGGAACTTGGCACATATTGGAATGATTTCCTGGCACTCTATCATGAATTATCATTTCCTATCATACCTTGTCACTCCCTCCTTAACACACCTCTAGCTTGCTAACACTCCATATCACACACTCTTATTCATTCTGTTAGACTCCTATACCAATAGGTGTCCTTTTTCATGATTAACTTGTTGAGCTATGCAATATGTTCAAACCTTTTTCTTGTTGCGAAGGTGTTCCATATTCTCAAAAAATCAAAAAATCAAAAAATTTCAAAAATGTAAAGAGGGTATACCCTAAAAGAAAAATCAAAGGGTAAAAAAATAAAATTAGCCAAAAAAGTGAAAGAAAATGAACCCCATCAAAAGAAAGGCCAAGGAAAGTGTGCAAGTCTAAATGCCACTACTTTTTGCTCTGATGTAATAAACAAAATTGTGTGCAGATTCTCAAACTTTTGCCACAATTTATGAAGAGTCAAACTGTTTAAATTTGACTCATTCATTTTTTAATTTCATGCTGTATAATAGAGAATAAATGTCTGACCAAACAATTTAATCTTGGCAGATAAGTAGATAGGTAGAGTTAATAAAAGGTGCTCAATAGTTTAATCTGAGCCCTTGGATGTAATAAGTGTAGACTTAGATAGGTTTCTATGTAAAAGAAAAAGAAGATTGATAAGGGTTTGCCAGTATAAGTGCACCCTAATAGAGAAGAGAAAATGGTAGAGTAATTAGGTAGGGTAGGTAGATGTTGTTGCAGAATTACATGTGATGAATGATGGTTCCAAATATGTTCAATTTTACTTTCATCACAAGTGTAAAGGCAGATACTACATTGGAAAAGTTCACAGCAAAGAAAAGTCAAGATTATTAACTTCCCCTTCATTTTCCCTTAAATATTTCACTAATTTCCCCTAAAGTGCTAAGACATTTGAAGATTAGAGGGGCTCAAGGCATTTCCTTGACCTTTGGAGGGACCAGACCCTCGACCCAATAATTGAAAAAACCTAAGTACTTGAAATCATCCATTATCACATTCATTCACCTCTTAAAATCTTTTCCTAAGTAAAATTCCATTTTACTTAGGAAAATGCTTCAAATATATCATGAAAAGCCCTCAAAATCACTTTTATTCTAAGTCTAAGTGATGAAAGTATAATAATGCCATTTACTTTTGAATCTTCACTTTCTTGGTTATATTTAAGTATTTTGAGTTTGCATTGTTCCCTTGTCATATTAACTCTAATTTATATATTAACTCCCTATGAAAATCACCTTTTCCTATTTTATATAAATCATTTTATAGTAATATCCCCAAAACCCTTATATTATGACTTTTTAGCCAAAAGTATTTAATTCCTATTTTATTCAAATCAAAAACCCACAATATACCCCCTTTTGGCTAAAATATAACATTAATATTATTCCCTCCCCCCTATAGTAAATAAATCGCATTGATCTAATTATTGTATATATAAAAATATATGAAAAACGTTTAAACATATGAATATGTGTTTAAAACAAAAATAAAACTCTAAGTTTAATTAAAACCAAACTTTGAAATAAACTCATCCCGCATGCATTTTTCACCCCCGACCATCCACGGTACAAGGACTTAATTAATCCTCATGGTTAATTAAGAACCGATCCCCACCAATTAGAATGCTCCCGAAATGATCAATTAACCAATAATCACAACGGTCCCGCCCGTTAAACATCTATAAACTCCCTGTCCCGTCCACCGTCCGATCACCCGCTCCAAGATCAACGGCTCTTATCAATTCCGTTGGCCATCTCCGATCCGAGCATTAATGCGCGAAATGCCAACGGTTTCCAAATAGTACCCTGGCCACATGTCGTATGTTTTGTGGATTCATTGCCCCCCTGTCCAAAACCGCTCCCCCTCAAAAGTGGTGTGGAATAAACCACTTACCACCTTTCCCCGTGACTCATCTGTTGTACAGGATGATGTCATTTATTAAAAATAATAAAAATTTCGTCCCCCATTTGACTTTGCCAATAAAACAAAAATTCGTGTCATTTTCATTATTTTGTACGCAGTGAATGAATACACCCTCTGCGCAGAAAATTCGAATTTCAAATTTCTGAAGTCCGCCAACCTTTACCCTGTCGAAGAAAATTAGAGTCAAGCCTCTCAGAAGATTGTTCACCTTAACCAATACCTGCTATCTCCAAAATAAAAACAGGTATTTACCCTAAATTCGCGCTGAACTCTATAATAAAATTGGCTTTCCTTTTCTTTCACTGAAACAGAGTTAAGATTAATTGCTAGTTCATTCCTTAATCCCGAGAACTGTAATTGAATTACCAATATGAAATTGTACCTGTTTCTCCCATCGGAACCTATAATTTTTCTCAATTTCTCACCATAAGCCGAATTTCCATTTTTGAATCCACAAGAACCAAGAATGGAAGTTCCTGTGGCTTTAAACGTCATCCCATTAAATGCCCCTCACAGAGACTTAGATTATTTATCATTAGTCGACAAGAATTTTAAAATTAAAGACCTTTCTTTTAGTGATAGTCCTCTTCGAATTTTTTGTCGCTGCAGAGACAATTATTTGAATGGCTTGGATATGATTGGGTTATGGGAATCTAATCTTCCCAGGTACCTCTTTCCCGATGTCCATATTTTCCCTGAAATAATCCATCTTTGCCATGAAAATTATGATCCTAACTAAAGAGCAGTCTTATCCCCAAATCAAGATGTCCTTTTCCCAATTACTGCTCAATCTAGCAATGAGATGCTACATTTTCAACTAGATCAGGCCCTCACTCCCCTGTCCATGGGAGATTTACTTGATAAATCCACCAAACTATCCCATGAAGAATTAAGCCACATCTGCCAGACCTTTATGTTGCCTGATCATCAGCCTAAAGGCTCTCCCCCTTTTGGGTATGCTTTTTTCACAGGGGAGGGTAGACTTGTTTTGGAAATGATATCCTTTATAATGGGATTTAACACAAGTGAATATGTTGACCATTTAACTCTAGTGTTATTGTCTATTTTTACCCCTGGATAGCCTCCTGCTGTCAGGTATGACTTTGCATCATATATTGCAGATAAAATCCATGATCAATTCATGAGATTAGAAAATGAGAAAGTGTTCAAATATTCCTCTGTCGTCTATCACATCATGCTCTATTATCAGTCGAAAAATTTCCCTTTTTATTTCAAGAAGCTTGATGCCCAAGGGAATTCTAGGTCTATTGTCTTTTGGACAGCCATCATTCATAGTTCTCGAGATTCTCCCTATTCCTATAATGATTTCATGAATCTTTTTATTCATCCTTCAACCACCTTGTTGACAGGAGTTTCTCCTCCAAGACTAAAAAATGAAATCAAGAAAACTTTACAGCTTTCAAAAAAATACAAAGTTGGTGATTGGTACTTATACCAAAATCACACAGAAGTCAGAATCTATGGATGTGAATTGTGTCCCTTCAAATTGCCAAAATATGTCCTCATGAGAATCTTTGCTTTAGAAAATTTCAGACAAATGAACAATTCTATATAATTCATTTTTTTAATGCAAAGAAGAAGGCTCAACTTCGGATCAAAAGTCAATTAGGTCCCTTTATCTGTAACTCTAGGGATGCAGGTGAAGAGGCTGAAAAGATATTAGAAGACCGTTTCAGATTACAAAAGAGTTTCTATTGGGTACCTTATGACCCCTTCAACTTCAATTGTGATAAAATAATGAAGAATAAATCAGCACCATATATACATCAAAGAATCCTAGAGATTGAAAAATATGCTAATACAAATGAATGGATAGAAGGAAAATTGATAGAGCAGGATATTGAGCAGGTCAATGTAGACAATGTCATGAAAGATCTTGAAAAGATGCTTGACCTAGACTCTTTTGCATAGGTACCAAGATTAGAAGTTGGCCCTTCCTCAGCTGGGATTATTCAGCAAGAGTTACAAGAAAACATTGCAATATCATCTAAGGGAAAAGAGAAAGAGGTTGATACACAAGTTAAAGACGCATTCACCATGATAGAAAAACCTCAAACTTCCAAGGGACGGGATCAAGTACGGGCTTCTTCCATTCAAACCAATCTAGTAGGGACAAGCACTTTGCGTACCCATTAAATGGGAAAGGAAAGGAGAGAATGTCGGCTACCCTTCAATGGGATTCTACAATGTAATTTAAAACAAGAGACAAAAATTGAATACCTCTGCATAGAATCTACTACAAATCAAGAAGCGAGACCGCAATAACCGTATTCAACAACAAAGCAACAACAATATCCACTACTCTACAAATGAAAAAGCTACATACAACAGAGAGTGTTGAAATATCTTTTCAAAACACCAATGAAACATGGGAGATATAAAGAAGACATTTATCAATATCAAGGCCAGGAATGATCCTCTTAAAATTCAAGTATATAATCAATATCTGAAAATGGCTCCAAAGAATCAAGAAATATTGATGTCAGCTTTTGACATCCAACAGGGAAAAATGTTAATGAGCCATTTTAAACCCAAGGTGCAACAATCCCAAACAGCTGCTGATTATATTAGGACAAACTTTGAAGTCCTAGCAAAGGATATCCATTCTTTAGATCAGATTGAGTTACATAAGCAGACTAGTGAAATGATCTATTCTACTTTGACTAATAAGGCAATGGCAACTCACAGGTTACAAGATTCTTTGGAAAACACTAATACACAGTTACAGCTTGAAAAGGCTTCTTCTCAAGCCAAAGACAATAGGATAAAAACATTGGAAGAAATAATAATTGGTTTGGGACACAATCCAAAGAATGTCAAAGGTATATAATCTCTACTCAAGAAAAAATATGATGACATTGCTGCTTTGAGAAAGTAGTTGAAATTGCCAGCCTCCAGACATCCTCAAATTGAAGAAGTAATAAAGAATAATTCTGAAGAAGAAATGATGGATTTTCTCTTAAAAATGAATGAGCAACTGATTGAAACAAAAAAATAACTGGAACAAGTTTTAAAAGACAAGAAATCCAATGTTCCAGTATTTACAGCAGTGGTTATCACAAGTACAACATGTCAGCCAACAGGTCAACCAGCAGAGCCATCACAGGTAAATACTTCAAATTTGAGTACAGAAGAATTACCAAAGAAAATGAATGACTTTAAATTGCAAGTAACAGAACTTCAACGCACAAAGTTACAGCTTATTAGTTTGGAACAGAAATATGATCTTTCAAAAATGATTGTTGTTGACAAAACAAGAGAAGTCAAAAAGTTGGAAAAATTGGTTAAAGCTTTGGAAAGGGATCTCACATTGGAGAAACCTTTGAGAGAAATAAATGAAATTATTTGGGATGATATTATTCAGTCAATAAAAGATACCAGGTCCTCAATCCAGATAATATACGAGCAGAATGATTTGGTCAAAGTAGCTCTGGATGAAGTTGAGAATACACGAGCAGAATTAGGAAATAGGCCTGAGGAAGCCAATCAGCTTATATAGTTTTTAAACACCCAAACCAGATAGCAACTTGCAGATGTGGGTATTCAAGACAGGACTGCAACAATCTTGGAGATAAAAAGAGTTTTTACTAAAATAACTCTTATGCAAAATTTAGAACGAAGGTGTTTTGACATGCAAAGTGAAATCATTGGTTTCAGAGAAAGGTTTAATGTTTTATTGAATAAAGGGCTGCCCAGCCCTTTGGTTTCAGAAGATAAAATAATGGACGTGGAAACTTATGTCAAGAAATTGGACATACATGCTCACAATCATTTCATTGCTATTTCCTCAACCATTTCATCAAAAGAAACATTACCCACAGGAAGGAATCTTCATGACAGATTAGAGAATTTATTTTATCTTGAACATGAAGTAAGAAATTTATTTCCTAATCAGCCTACTTTCTTCAGATATACCGAGGCTGATGAAACATTAAGGAAGTTTCAACGAACCAAAATAGCATAAGATAAATGGTGGGAATATTTGTTGGAACTTTTGTAAAATTTATACTTATAAAATTTTTTGCCTATTTACTATAGTATAAAGGATAAAGGGACAAACAAAGGTCAAAGAGTATCAGTTCAGTTAAAGTGTATCAGTAAGAACAAAGAGTATCAGTGAAACAAGTCAGTTAGAACAAAATTACTGAAGAGGACAACGAAGAGCTAAAATATAGGTCCTACCTCCAGCACATTCTCAAAAGGAGGAAACAGCACAACATTAGTTGCTTTTTGTCTTATCTATGAGACCATCTATCTCTATGTTTATTGTAACTTATTTATGAGTCATTTTAGATTATATATTGTTTTGTTAAGAGATATTTTGTATGATTTTTTGTATAAATAAGCCCTCAATCAGATTATTGAGGGTGGATTCTTATACTGTGATGTAACATTGAATATTTTAGAATACAGAGCTTTTGGAGAAATGTTTCGTGGCAAAAATGGACAAGGAATTGAGGCAGAAGACTTTTCTCAGGATTCATGTGTCGAATCAAGGATCAATAAGTCATCTCTATCCCATGTTTTAAAGTTTTAAATTTGTTTATGATATCATCTGTGTTTCATTATCTTAATATTTAACGAAAAATATTAAATCAGAAAGTACTTAGGTTTAATTTGATTTCAGTCATTAATATTTTAAATGTCTTCCTCTAAACTGGTTTAAACAACGAATTCTTAATTTCTCCTGTTTGTCTAGTTCATACATCTTTGGTTATTTAGTAAAGAATATCTAACTTCTCTTTATTGATAATCAATCTATTTCTCTTCTCTTGAATGTGTTGAAAGATTCTTAGTTGCCTTTCATCCGTTTGAATTCCATTCCATTCACTTTAGATCTATAATTGTTTCTATTTTGATTATCTTGCCCTGATAAACCATCTTCTGTTGAAAGAATTAAGCCAGTGCAGCCAATCCTTTGACTCCATTAGCCCAATGGACTGAAACTACTTGATCTTAATCTTAGCTAAATAATTCCATCAACTCAAACAAAATCAAAACCCTAGACCTTACACCTAGCCTAAGATCTTCTAAAAACAAATCTATATTTTATAGAGAGAGCCCTCTTTGGATACATATTGGCTAGATTCTGTATCTGAAGGTTGGTTTGTGGTTACCTCGGACTCCTTTCCTCTTCCAAAAACTTCAAGGAAAATCTGAGTGATAACATAGTGGCGACCATACTGGGGAATCTGAATCATTTTATTGGTACTATCGTTTGATTTATAAACTACAGACGGAGTCTGAAGATTAGCTAGGTAGCCTTTGAAATGTTTTTTTCTCTGCAATTACATAGTAAACAAATGCTACTTCAGTCAATCTTCAGTCTAGTTTATAGACTGAACTTTGGTCTCAAACATTCAATCAGTTTCTCTAGTTCAATAAATCTTTGAGAAAATTTTAATTAAAAATATTTAATTTCTTGGAGAATTTTTCGAAGTTGTATTTTAATTCCATTTAAAATAAAAACTTAAAAAGAAACATTACTAAGAAAACTGGCTTCAGAAAGGATTCGTTATACCAGGTCAAATCCTGACCCTAACCCACCACCGATATTCAAAAATCCGAATCTAATTCCTAGGATTCTTAGAAGTCAAGAAATCTATGAAAAAGAATGTCAAGAAAGCTCTGGAATTTCTCGACCTCCTTATAGATCAGCATCTTGTCCTGTAAAGTGGATTTATTTTGATGAAGAACCTTTTGATGAGCAATTTGAAACATCTTTATTTGTGAATTTTTCTGATACTGACTTATCCAGACTGGTTCCGGACCCATTATTTCTTGAAGATTTGTAATTGAAATTTGTTTCATTTCATCTTGACAGAAATTTAGAAAATTGCATTCAATTTGAACAGACCTTTGAATAAAATTCAAACACTTCTGTAATTACTGCAGCTTCCCCGAGTTCATCTACTTTTCCCCAAACTTCTCAAACACAAGCCACTCCTTCTACTCCTCCACCCACTAATTCCAGACCATCATCACCTGTTATTCCATTACACCTTCCAATGGCCAATAGATATGCTCCGTTAAGGTTGCCAGGCAACCCTGCTGCTTTGCCTCAAGACTATCAGAGTAAAATAACCCCTTTTGATTGTTCCGGTACTTACACTGCTCAAAAAAATACCAAAAGGATGACTGATTACTTTGAATTTTATGAAATAGACGCTGATGATGTCCGAATGAGAATTTTTGTCCAGAGCCTTACTGGGGAAGTCAGGACATGGTTTAGGGCTCTTGCTCCAAACAGTATTGCTAACTTACTAGCCCTGTATAGGGAATTTTTAAATAGATGGGAGAAGAAGCAAGACCCTCTTCAAATCCTATCTGACTTTGGAAAATTTAAAAGAGGACCTAATGAAGCAGTGCAAGATTATATCATCACATTCAACGAAGCCTACAACGATGTTCCCCAAAACCTTAGACCCCCTTCAGATTCAGTACGGGTTAAATTCCCTGATGGTTTTGATTTTGACATAGCATATTCACTTAGCGAAAGAGCCCCCCAAACTCTAGAAGAGATGCAAAGCATAGTTGTTAGTGTTGAAGCTAACCTCATAGAAAAACAAGCTAGAGCTAGAGATGAAAGAATGATGCCTGTAAACGAAGAGCCTTCAGCTTTTGAAAGAAAGCTGGATGAAATTATTAAAGGTATGGAAAGACTGCGAGACAGAGTTGAGACAATCAAAAGAAAGTCTTTTGGTGATGGTCAAAATGTTGTTAGAAACCCAAACTTCAAAAGAAATCAAAACCAAAATACTGGGAAAAATGTCCCTGACCAAAACATCAGGCCACCATTCCAAGAAATTTTTTTTGAAGGTTCATCTTCTGAAGAACCAATGGAGGATGTTGAAATAAATAACGTGACTGAGAATAAGAATGAACCAGAAGTTTTCCTATCTCAATACGATCAAGAAAATCACATTCTTGAAACATTTCAAACTCATTCAGGAGAAACTTTTGATTTTAAAGAAGGATATGATTCAGCAATTTATGAAGTTCATAAACAATAAAATTTGAGAATAAAATGGATTGACGTGCCAGAGCATAGCAAACACAAAGCTGCAAAACAAAACATCAAAGGTAAAACTAACACTCCTCCTGTACAAATTCTTTCTAGAACAAGTCCTAACCCTGCAAATCCAATAATTGAAGATGTGTCTGATAATCAACCAAATAATAAACAACTTTCTAATACTTTTCCTCCTACAGGAAATGTAGAAGAACCAGCAGAAGTTAATTCAAAAACACCTTCAACTCATAATCCCACACCTGAAAAAGAGAAAAATACCGAAGACACAAAAAACAGAGAAAATCCAACTGTTCAAAATACTAGAACTCAAACAGAAAAATCTTTGAATCTAGAAGCTGAAATAGGCAAAATAAAGATAGTTGTTCCCTTAGCAGAATTAGCTAAACACGATGTCTATAGAAGCCAAATCAGTAGATCCCTTAACATTACTGGAATGGATTATTCAGTAAATTTTTTTGATGATCAACCCAAATTACTTTTTGGCCCTGAAGTAAATGGAAAACCAGAAAGTGGAGGAACTCCTCCATTTTATGTGAGCTTGAATGTACATGACAAAATACTTCATAACACCATGCTTGATTCTAGAGCGTCTCACAATTTAAAGCCCAAAGCTGTGATGGAAAGATTAAACCTAGACATTACCAGACCATATAAAGATCTTTTTTCTTTTGATTCAAGTCAGGTAAGATGTTTAGGTTTGATTAAAGATTTGTGTGTTACTTTGGTGAAATACCCTGCGAAATCTATTCTGATGGATATAGTAGTAGCAAATATTCCTCCCAAATATGGTATGTTGTTGGCCAGATCCTGGGGTGCCAAAATTGGACGATCTCTTCAACTAGATATGTCATATGCTACTATTTCAGTATTTGGTCAACCTAAAAGACTATAC
Source organism: Pinus albicaulis (assembly GCA_034641835.2). Taxonomy (NCBI): domain Eukaryota; kingdom Viridiplantae; phylum Streptophyta; class Pinopsida; order Pinales; family Pinaceae; genus Pinus; species Pinus albicaulis. Next base: position 959,555,378 of record CM076578.1, on the reverse strand, counting down.
AGAGAGACCTTGATGAAATATTTATTCAGTAGTCAGGAGAAGCCTGAAAACTTCTCTCTCTACTCAGTACATTCTGATATGGACTCATTCATCCTTTATAATGTTGAATTTGACCTTCCTACTAAACTAGAAGCACCAAAAATAGAAACTGCGAATAAATCCACTGTTCAAATCGAAGAAATTTTTGAAAACAAAGAAACATTAGACATTCAAGAAATACCAGAAAAAATTGAAAAACCAGAGCTCCCTGTTAAGAAACATGTTAAAACAGTTGATGAAGATTATGAACATGAAATTTTGTGGCATTTAGAATTTGATGATTCAGTAAATAAGTTAGGAGAAGGAGCTGGAATTTGGATACATAACGTTGAAAATGATCATGCTGAAGGCCATGCTTATAGATTGAACTTTAGATGCACTAATAATATGGCAGAGTATGAAGCTCTTTTGCTAGGGCTTAAACATTTCAAAAAATTAGGAGTAATTAGAGTATCAATCATACGAGACTCTGAGTTAGTTATTCAACAAATCAATGGTGAATTTTCAACAAAAGACCCCAGATTAAGACAATACAGAGAAATAGTTGTGGAAATTCTCAACACTTTTCTACAAGCTCAACTTGCCAAAATTCCTAGAAAACAAAGTTTGCATGCTCACAGTCTTGCAATGTTCGCTAGCACCTGTAAATTACCTTTTGGACCTAATCATCAGTTCACAGCTGAGATTAGACATAGACCTGCTATACCAGATAATCTTATGAATTGGCAAGTGCTTGTAAATAATAGTCAAATTAATAACTTTTTGACTTTATAAAATGAGTTCTCTAACAGTAGTATAGATGAAGACACAACGATTAATGAATCTGATCAACTAGATGAACAAGAAACAAATATTTCAAAAGAGACTGCAATTGACATGTTTCACCCAACCAAATTCACCAAAAAATATATGCAGGATTTGAAACAAATGGAAGTCGATGAGACTATAGAAGATGAATCTAAAATTATTAATCTGAAAGATAATAATTTACCTAAAGGATTAACTCCTTTAGAAGATATTTTTTACTCAAATGACATTCCACTAAAACCCAAAATGGAACCGTTAAAAGCTGATATTGAAGAATACAATTTGGGAACTGAAGGAAATCGCAAGATGGTTAAGTTATCTAAATCTCTGCCAGAGGATCAAAAAGTTAAATATGTTGAAATTTTAAAAGAATTCCAGGATGTTTTTTCCTGGAGTTATGAAGATCTTAAATCATATGATACATCAATAATTCAACATACAATACCTTTGAAACCAGATCAGAAACCTTTCAAATAGAAACTTAGAAGAATTAATCTTGTGCTACAACCTTAAATTGAGAAATAAATTAAAAGAATGTATGAAGCAGGAATAATAGCTCCTATTAGGTTCTCTGAATGGGTTTCTAATTGGGTACCAACAAGAAAGAAGACTGGAGAGATTAGACTATGTGTCGATTTGAGAAATTTAAACAAATTTTCTTTAAAATATAACTATCCTTTGCCTAAAATGGACCATATCTTACAAAGGGTAGTAGGATCTTCAAGGATTTCTCTTCTGGATGGATTCTCAGGATACAACTAGATTCTGGTTCATCCTGATGATCAAGACAAAATAGCTTTTACAACCCCATGGGGTACATTTAAATATGTTAAGATGCCTTTTAGACTCAAAAATGCAGGAGTGACCTTCCAAAGAGCAATGGAAATTTCCTTTGCCAAAGAAATTCATGATTTTCTAGTCATATATCTGGATGATTTGACTGTTTTTTCCAAGATAGATCATCTAAGACATGTGTTCATAAAATGCAGAAAATATGGTATTTCTTTAAATCCTAAAAAATCATTGTTTGGTCTTGAAGAAGGTAAACTCCTAGGTCATATCATTTCAAATGATGGCATTATAATTGATCCTGAAAGAATACAATCCATTTTGCAGATACCTCATCCCAGGAATATCAAATAACTTCAAGCTTTCATAGGTAATATCAATTTTTTGAGAAGGTTCATTTCTAGTTTAGCTGAATTACTTAGACTGCTTACTAACATGTTAAGAAAGGATTCGAGTATTAAGTGGACAGTTGAAGCCAAGCAATCATTTGAAGAAATCAAAATGGCTTTAACCAGAACACCAGTTCTTACCAGTCCAAAATTTGATAGAAATTTCATAATTTTTTCATTTTCTTCTGAACATACAGTTGCAACATTTTTATTACAAAAGGATGATCAAGGATGTGAAAAACCTATAGCCTTTTTTAGTAAAGCACTTAGAGATGCATCTTTGAAATACAATATCATGGAGAAACAAGCTTTTGCACTTGTGAAAGCAATTAAAGATTTCAGAGTTTATATATTGTATTCTCATGTGATAGCTTATGTACCTAATGATGTCGTTAAAGACATCTTAACTCAAGATGGTATTGAAGGCAAAAGAGGTAAATGGATAGCTACCATATTGGAATATGATATTGAAATAAGACCTACAAAAATCATAAAATGACAAGGTTTGGCTCAACTCATGACTGAAACAAATTACCAAGCCCTGAACATTAATGAACTGGATGACGAACAGGAGATGGCAACTCCACAAATTAGTCAGGCCTTTTTAGACTCACCTTGGTACGCTGATATCATTTATGTTTTGTTAAACCTGCAAGCTCCTCCAGGGTTATCCAGAATGAAACAAAGGTTTTTGAAAATGGCATCTTTAAAGTATTGTATTTTAGATAATGCTCTTTTTTGGAAGAATCATGATGGAATTCTATTAAATTTTTTATTAAAAGATGAAGCTGACAAGGTTCTCAATGAATTCCATGCAGGAGATTGTGGTGGACATCTCTATTGGAAGTCAACTACGGATAAAATCTTAAGGGCTGGTTTTTATTGGCCAACCTTGTTTTCAGATGTTAAGAAATTTGTAACTGCTTGCCAGAAGTGTCAGATCTTTGAAGGCAAGAGAAAATTGTTACCTTTACCATTAAAACCAATTTCCACCGAGAAACCCTTTCAACAATGGGGCATAGATTTTATTGGAGAAATCCATCCCCCCTCTTCTGGGCAACACAGATGGATCCTCACTGCCACAGTTTAATTTACTAAATGGATTGAATCCATCCCGTCCAAACAAGCCAATGATTCTGTAATTATAGGATTCTTAGAAACCAATATACTTTCAAGATTTGGCTGTCTTGAAAAAATTATAACTGATAATGCTGCTGCTTTTAAGTCTAAGAAAATGATTAGTTTATGCAATAAGTATCACATAACTCTAGGCCATTCAACGGCCTATTATCCTCAGGGTAATGGACTAGCTGAATCTTCCAATAAAAGCCTCATTAATATCATTAAAAAATTATTGTAAGAGAATAAGAAGAATTGGCATAAGAAACTTACCAATGCATTGTGGGCAGACAGAATTACAACTAAGAAATCAATTGGGACCAGTCCATATGAATTAGTTTATGGTATTGAGGCTAGATTTCCATCATCCTTAGGAATTCCTGTTATGAAGTTACTTCAAGAGGATCAAGTAGAACCAAATGATATTCAGAGAAGAATAAACCAAACAATTCACTTGAAGTAGACCAGAGAAGAAGTGTATCAACGATCCCAAGTTTTGTAGGAAAAATTAAAGAAAATGTTTGAAAAAAGGACTAAAGCAGAATATTTTCAACTGGGACACAAAGTTCTAAGATGGGATTCCAGAAGGGAAGATAAAGGGAAACATGGGAAATTTGATTTCTTATGGAAATGACCTTACACCATTCATGCTTTACAGGGAAATAACACATATTTTTTGAAGAATTTGGATGATTCAGAAGCTGAGGAAGGACCAGTTAATGGTCGAATGATAAAACACTACTTTGATCCTATTTACTAGGATATTTTGATTTTTTAACATGTACATAATATATCCTTTTTAATGCATCAATTTTGATTGGATGGTGAATTGTTGAATTTGAAGCCCGAAGTGAAGGCCCTAAGCTTCAGAAGTTTTACTATCATATATACAATAAAGCCACCAGAAAAAGAAGATTACATGGTTCAGTTAAAGGCATTTTAAGGCATCTGACCTGTTGTTCTTAACTTTTCACCAGGAAAGGCCATCCCCAAGTGAAACCAGTGTTAGACTCCTATACCAATAGGTGTCATTTTTCATGATTAAATTGTTGAGCTATGCAATATGTTCAAACCTTTTTCTTGTTGCGAAGGTGTTCCATATTCTCAAAAAATCAAAAAAATCAAAAAATTTAAAAAATGTAAAGAGGGTATACCCTAAAAGAAAAATCAAAGGGTAAAAAAATAAAATTGGCCAAAAAAGTGAAAGAAAATGAACCCCATCAAAAGAAAGGCCAAGGAAAGTGTGCAAGTCTAAATGCCACTACTTTTTGCTCTGATGTAATAAACAAAATTATGTGCAACTTGTTAAAATTTTTCCACAATTTATGAAGAGTCAAACTGTTTAAACTTGACTCATTCATTTTTCAATTTCATGTTGTAAAATAGAGAATAAATATCTGACCAAACAGTTTAATCTTGGCAGATAAGTAGATAGGTAGAGTTAATAAAAGGTGCTCAACAGTTTAATCTGAGCCCTTGGATGTAATAAGTGTAGACTTAGATAGGTTGCCATGTAAAAGAAAAAGAAGATTGATAAGGGTTTTCCAGTCTAACTGCACCCTAATGAAGAAGAGAAAATGGTAGAGTAATTAGGTAGGGTAGGTAGATGTTGTTGCAGAATTACATGTGATGAATGATGGTTCCAAATATGTTCAATTTTACTTTCATCACAAGTGCAAAGGCAGATACTACATTGGAAAAGTTCACAGCAAAGAAAAGTCAAGGTTATTAACTTCCCCTTCATTCTCCCTTAAAGATTTCACTAATTTCCCATAAAGTGCTAAGGCATTTCAAGATTAGAGGGGCTTAAGGCATTTCCTTGACTTTTGGAGGGATCGGACCCTCGGCCCAATAATTGAAAAAACCTAAGTACTTGAAACCATCCATTATCACATTCATTCACCTCTTAAAATCTTTTCCTAAGTAAAATTCCATTTTAATTAGGAAAATCCTTCAAATATATCATGAAAAGCCCTCAAAATCACTTTTATTCTAAGTCTAAGTGATGAAAGTATAATAATGCCATTTACTTTTGAATCTTCAATTTATTGGTTATATTTCAGTATTTTGAGTTTGCATTGTTCCCTTGTCATATTAACTCTAATTTATATATTAACTCCCTATGAAAATCACCTTTTCCTATTTTATATAAATCCTTTTATAGTAATATCCCCAAAACCCTTATATTATGACTTTTTAGCCAAAAGTATTTAAATCCTATTTTATTCAAATCAAAAGCCCACAATATACCCCCTTTTGGCTAAAATATAACATTAATATTATTCCCGCCCGACTACAGTAAATAAATCACATTGATTTAATTATTGTATAAATAAAAATATATGAAAAACATTTAAACATATGAATATGTGTTTAAAACGAAAATAAAACTCAAAGTTTAATTAAAACCAAACTTTTAAATAAACTCATCCCGCATGTATTTTTCACCCTCGACCATCCACCATACAAGGACTTAATTAATCCTCATGTTTAATTAAGAACTGATCCCCACCAATTATAATGCTCCCAAAATGATCAATTAACCAATAATCATGACGATCCTGCCCGTTAAACATCTGTCAACTCCCTATCTCGTCCACCGTCCAATCACCCGCTCCAAGATCAATGGCTCTTATCAATTCCACTCGCCATATCCAATCCAAGCATTAACGCGCGAAATGCCAGCGGTTTTCAAATAGTACCCTGGCCACGTGTCGTATGTTTTGTGGATTCACTGCCTCCCCGTCCGAAACTGGTCCCCCTCAAAAGTGGTGCGGAATAAACCACTTACCACCTTTCCCCATGACTCATCTATTGTACAGGATGACGTCATTTATTAAAAATAATAAAAAATTCTCCCCTCATTTGACTTTGCCAATAAAACAAAAATTCGCGTCATTTCCATTATTTTGTACGTAGTGAACGAATACACCCTCCATGCAGAAAATTCGAATTTCAAATTTTTGAAGTCCACCAACCTTTACCCTGTCGAAGAAAATTGCAGTCAAGCCTCTCAGAAGATTTTTCACCTTAACGAGTACCTGCTATATCCAAAAGAAAAACAGGTATTTACCCTAAATTCGTGCTAAACTCTGTAAGAAAATTGGCTTTCCTTTTCTTTCACTGAAACAGAGTTAAGATTAATTGCTAGTTCATTCCTTAATCTCGAGAACTGTAATTGAATTCCCAATACGCAATTGTACCTGTTTCTCCCATCGGAACCTGTAACTTTGCTCAATTTCTCACCATAAGCCGAATTTCCATTTTTGAATCCACAAGAACCAAGAATGGAAGTTCCTGTGGCTTTAAACATCACCCCATTAAAAGCCCCTCACAGAGACTTGGATTATTTATTATTAGTCGACAAGGATTTTCAAATTAAAGACCTGGCTTTTAGTGATAGTCCTCTTCGAATTTGTTGTCGCTGCAGAGACAATTATTTGAATGGCTTGGATATGATTGGGTTATGGGAATCTAATATTCCCAGGTACCTCTTTCCCTCTGTCCATATTTTCCCTGAAATAATCCATCTTTGCCATGCAAATTATGATCCTAACCAAAGAGAATTCTTATCCCCAAATCAAGATGTCCTTTTCCCAATTACTGCTCAGTCTATCAATGATATGCTACATTTTCAATCAGATCAGGCCCTCACTCCCCTGTCCATGGGAGATTTACTTGAGAAATCCACCAAACTATCCCACAAAGAATTAAGCCACATCTGCCAGACCTTTATGTTGCCTGATCATGGGCCTAAAGGCCCTCCCCCTTATGGGTATGCTTTTTTCATAGAGGAGGGTAGACTTGTTTTGGAAATGATATCCTTTATAATGGGCTTTAACACCAGTGAATATGTTGACCATTTAACTCTAGTGTTATTGTCTATTTTTACCCCTGGACAGCCTCTTGCTGTCAGGTATGACTTTGCATCATATATTGCAGATAAAATCCATGATAAATTCATGAGATTAGAAAATGAGAAAGTGTTCAAATATTCCCCTGTCATCTATCACCTCATGCTCTATTATCAGTAGGAAAATTTCCCTTTTTATATCAAGAAGCTTGATGCCCAAGGGAATCCTAGGTCTGTTGTCTTTTGGTCAGCCATCACTCATAGTTCTCGAGATTCTCCCTATTCCTATAATGAGTTCATTGATATTTTTATTCATCCTGCAACCACCTTGTTCACAGGGGTTTCTCCTCCAAGACTCAGTAATGAAATCAAGAAAACTTTACAGTTTTCAAAACAATACAAAGTTGGTGATTGGTACATATACCAAAATCACACAGAATTCAGAATCTATGGATGTGAATTGTGTCCCTTCAAATTTCCAAAATATGTCCCCATGAGAATCTTTGCTTTAGAATATTTCAGACAAATGAACAATTCTGATATAATTCATTTTTGTAATGCAAAGAAGAAGGCTCAACTTCGGATCAAAAGTCAATTAGGTCCCTTTATCTGTAACTCTAGGGATGCAAGTGAAGAGGCTGAAAAGATATTAGAAGACCGTTTTAGATTACAAAAGAGTTTCTATTGGGTGCCTTATGACCCCTTCAACTTCATTTGTGATAAAATAATGAAGAATAAATCAGCACCATATATACATCAAAGAATCCCAGATTGAAAAATATGCTAATACAGATGAATGGATAGAAGGAACATTGATAGAGCAGGATATTGAGCAGGTCAATGTAGACAATGTCATGAAATATCTTGAAAAGATGCTTGACCTAGACTCTTTTGCACAGGGACCAAGATCAGAAGTTGGCCCTTCCTCAGCTGGGATTATTCAGCAAGAGTTACAAGAAAACATTGCAATATCATCGAAGGGAAAAGAGAAAGAGGTTGATACACAAGTTAAAGACACATTCACCATGACAGAACAACCTCAAACTTCCAAGGGACAGGATCAAGTACGGGTTTCTTCCATTCAAACCAATCCAGTAGAAGTGTCAATTTTGCAGACTCCATTAAATGTGGAAAAAGGAAAAAGGAGAGAAGCTGAAGCTGCTACCCCTTTCATTGGATCTTCACAATAGCCTCAGGCCAAGAGACAGAAATTGAATACTCCTCTAGAAGTAGAATCTATTGATGAAATCCTTGATAGTCAAGGACCAAAAAAATTGGGCAGTCAACAAATAGGTACAGTCAGTGAAGCATCCACTACCTCACAAATGAAAAAGCTACAGAAGTGATAGAGTGTTGAAATATCTTCTTTCAAAAAACCAGTTAAAGATACAGGAGATATAAAGAAGACATTTATCAATATCAAGGCCAGTAATGATCCTGTGAAAATTCAAGTATATAAGAAATATCTGAAAATGGCTCCAAATAATCAAGAAAGATTGATGTCAGCTTCTGACATCCAACAGGGAAAAATGTTAATGAGCCATTTTAAACCCAAGGTGCAACAACCCCAAACAGCTACTGATTATATTAGGACAAACTTTGAACTCCTAGCAAAGGATATCCATCCTTTAGATCAGATTGAGTTACATAAGCAGACTGGTGAAATGATTTATTCTACTTTGACTGATAAGGCAACGGCAGCTCACAGGTTACAGGATTCTTTGGAAAACACCAATACACAGTTATAGCTTGAAAAGGCTTCTTCTCAAGCCAAAGACAACAGGATAAAAACATTGGAAGAAATAATAATTGGTTTGGGACACAATCCAAAGGATGTCAAAGGTATAGAAGCTCTAATCAAGAAAAAATATGATGACATTGCTGCTTTGAGAAAGCAGTTGAAATTGCTAGCCTCCAGACATCCTCAAACTGAAGAAGTAATAAAGAATAATTCTGAAGAAGAAATGATTGAGTTGCTCTTAAAAATGAATGAGCAACTGATTGAAACAAAAAAAGAACTGGAACAAGTTTTAAAAGACAAGCAGTCCAATGTTCCAGTATCTACAGCAGTGGTTATCATAGGTACAACAAGTCAGCCAACAGGTCAACTAGCATAGCCATCACAGGTAAATATTTCAAATTTGAGTACAGAAGAATTAGCAAAGAAAATGAATGACTTGAAATTACAAGTAACAGAACTTCAGCGGACAAAGTTACATCTTATCAGTTTGGAACAGAAATATGATCTTTCAAAAATGATTGTTGCTGACAAAACAAGAGATGTCAAAAAGTTGGAAAAATTGGTTAAAGCTTTGGAAAGGGATCTCACATTGGAGAAACCTTTTAGAGAAATAAATGAAATTATTTGGGATGATATTATTCAGTCAATAAAATATATCTGGTCCTCAATCCAGATAATATACGAGCAGAATGATTTGGTCAAAGTAGCTCTGGATGAAGTTGAGAATACACGAGCAGAATTAGGAAATAGGCCTAAGGAAGCCAATCAGCTTATACATTTTTTAAACACCCAAACCAGACAGCAACTTGTAGATGTGGGTATTGAGGACAAGACTACAATAATCTTGGAGATAAAAAGAGTTTTTACTAAAAGAAATCTTATGCAAAATTTAGAACGAAGGTGTTTTGACATGTAAAGTGAAATCATTGATTTCAGAGAAAGGTTTAATGTTTTATTAAATAAAGGGCTGCCCAGCCCTATGGTTTCAGAAGATAAAATAATGGACTTGGAAACATATGTCAAGAAATTGGACATACATGCTCATAATCATTTCATTGCTAGTTCCTCAACCATTTCATCAGAAGCAACATTACCCACAGGAAGGAATCTTCATGACAGATTAGAGAATTTATTTTATCTTGAACATGAAGTAAGACATTTGTTTGCTAATCAGCCTACTTTCTTCAGATATACCAAGGCTAATGAAACATTAAGGAAGCTTCAACGGACCAAAATAGCAGAAGATAAATGGTGGGAAGATTTGTTGGAACTTTTGTAAAATTTATCCTTATAAGAAATTTTTCCTATTTACTACAGTATAAAGGATAAAGGGACAAACAAAGGTCAAGGAGTATCAGTTCAGTTAAAGTGTATCAGTAAGAACAAAGAGTATCAGTGAAGCAAGTTAGTTAGAACACAATTACTGAAGAGGACAACGAAGAAATAAATATAGGTCCTGCCTCTAGCACATTCTCAAAAGGAGGAAACAACACAACATTAGTTGATTTTTTTCTTATCCATGAGACCATCTGTCTCTATTTTTATTGTAACTTATTTATGAGTCATTTTAGATTATATCTCGTTTTTTTAAGAGATATTTTATATGATTTTTTGTATAAATAAGCCCTCAATCAGATTATTGAGGGTGGATTCTTATACTCTGATATTTTGGAACAAAGAGCTTTTGGAGAAATTTTTTCGTGGCAAAACTGGACAAGGAATTGAGGCAGAAGACTTTTCTCAGGATTCATGTGTCGAATGAAGGATCAATAAGTCATCTCTATCCCATGTTCAAAATTTTTACATTTGTTTATGATATCATCCGTGTTTCATTATCTTAATATTTAACGAAAAATATTAAATCAGAAAGTACTTAGGTGTAATCTGATTTCAGTCGTTAATATTTTAAATGTTTTCCTCTAAACTGGTTTAAACAATGAATTCTTAATTTCTCCTGTTTGTCTAGTTCATACATCTTTGGTTATTTAGTAAAGAATACTTAACTGCTCTTTATTGATAATCAATCTATTTCTCTTCTCTTTCATGTGTTGAAAGATTCTTAGTTTCCTTTCATCCGTTTGAATTCCATTCCATTCACTTTAGATCTATAATTGTTTCTAGTTTGATTATCTTGCCCTGATAAACCATCTTCTATTGAAAGACTTAAGCCAGTGCAGCCAATCATTTGACTCCATTAGCCCAATGGACTGAAACTACTTGATCTTAATCTTAGCTAAATAATTCCATCAACTCAAACAAAATCAAAACCCTGGATTTTACACCTAGCCTAAGATCTTCTAAAAACAAAGATATATTTTATAGAGAGAGCCCTCTCTAGATACAGATTGGATAGATTTTGTATCTGAAGGTTGGTTTATGGTTACCTCGGACTCCTTTCCTCTTCCAACAACTTCAAGGAAAATCTGAGTGATAACACATTGATTCCCATGAAATAGAAACTAGTCCTCCCTTCTATTCCCTAGCACTCCTTAACATGCATTGGTGCCACATCCTACCACCTAGCACATCTTGGAATTCCTAACATGCCTTGGAACTTTCTAGCATGTGTTATAACTTCCTTGGATTCCTTGCATACCTTGGAACTCCTTATTTTTCATGCCCTCATAGATAGCCTTACGTTTTTTGGGACTTGGTAACCCAACCAAGTCATTGAAAAAATAGTTTTGTGTCTAGCCTAAAGTCTCCCTTTGTATGAAACTTCTTTTTCCATCCCCTTATCTAAATAGTAGGATTTCAACCTATGATTCCTATTATGAAATTATCCTAACACACTTCATCCATGGGAAACCTGTAATTCAGTAATACTCCCTGGCAAACAATATTATTCATTCGTTTCCATGCACTTTGAATTAGTTCTCCCTTGTGATACCTTGACACTCCCCAACACTCCTCAGCCTGCATTGACATTATATGGAATGCATTATCACACCTTTTCATTAATTGGAATTCCCCGGAGATCCTTAATTATCATGTCCTAAGTGGTGCAAACCTTGAAGGACAAAGGAGGCAGCTAGATGGTTGAGTTTTTTTAGCCGAGTTCAGTAACCTAAAGGAGTTGAGATCATTGATAGAGGCAGATTGAGAAGGTGCATAATGGGAAGCAAGAGGACCTACCATCTGTGTTCAGGACACGTGGATTAAAAGGGTTGTGTTTGGACACCATCAGTAAGTAGGTAAAGTTTCATCTTGCTCAGGATATATTAATTGTCAAAGGACTAACACCAAGCCCTAGTTATATTCCTTGTATCAAACCATGATCCCTAGTATGGGAGCTCTAGCCTATTGCATTATAGTTTGTAATATAATGAAGAAGGGTTTGGTAAAATTATAAATTACCATGTGCACTAGTTGATTCCCTAATGTGTGTAGAATTTTTTGTGCATTAAAGTAGATGTGTTGTGGCACTTGAGTGTGTTTGCATCAAAGATTCTATGACCAAACCCAAATTCTCATGTGCAGTGGAAATTTAGCATATTCCTTGTTCACCTTAGAACTACATAAAATGTATCTTAGGCTACTCATGTACAATCTCAACTCATCCCACTTAACAAGTTACCAAGACAATAATCACATACAATCATGGCAATAAAACATTTAAGCAACACAATTTACATCTTGACATGTCATATCACCTGACATGTCTTAGAATGCCTTGGAATTATGTGTCTCGTGTTGGCATCCCCTGCATTCTTTAGCATTCTTTGGCACTCCCTAGCACACACTACCACTCCCTAAAATTTCCTAGCACTCTAGCATGCCTTGGCACTTCCTAACATATAACGTTGTCACTCCCTCCTTAGCACACCTGCAATTCACTGACACTCCCTATCACACACTCTTATTTGTTCATTTCCATGCATTTTGAACTATTTCTCCCTTGTGTTTCCATGACATCCCTAACACTCCCCAACATACATTGACACACCCTAACACTTGGAACATCAATGCATGTTTCCTTGGCACTGTAGCATTCCTTGGCACTACCTAGCATACCTTGTCACTCACTCCTTATCACACCTAGAACTCACTAACACTCCCCGTCAAACACTCTTATTCATTAATTTCCATGATTTTAAGACTAGTTCTCCCTTGTGTTTCCCTAGAGCTACCAAACACTCCTTGGAACCTTGGACATTTTGGCATGTTTCCCTTCCCTCTAGCATGCCTTAACATTGCCTTGCATACCTAGTCACTCCCTCCTTAGCACAACTAAAGCTCACTGAAACTTCATGTCACAAAATCTTATTCATTCATTTCCATGCATTAATTTGACCTAGTTTTCTCATTTTTCCCTAGCACTCCCTAACACTTCCTAACACGTGTTGGCACACCCTGACACCTGACACATATTGGTTACACGCTTTCCTTAAACTCTAGCATGCCTTAGCACTGCCTAGCATACCATATCAATCCTTCCTTAATACACTTGGAACTCATTGAAACTCCCTGTCACGCACTCTTATTCATTCATTTCCATGCATTTTGACCTAGTTCTCCCTTAAGTTTCACTAGACTCACTAACAGCCTTTATCACACATTGCCACACCTTGGAAATTGGTACATCTCAGCATGCATCTTCAACACTCTAGCATGCCTTGTCACTACCTAGCATAACTTTTCATTCCCTTCTTAGCACATTGGAACTCACTAATACTCCCTATCACACACTCTTATTCATTCATTTCCATGCAATTGAAACTAGTGTTCCCTTGTGTTTCCCTGACACTCCCTAACAATCCCTAGCATGAGCTAGCACCACACCCTAACACCTTGCAGATCTTGGAATAATTCCTTACCAATTTACATGTCTTGGCATGCCTAACCTTCCTTGGAACTTTCTAGCATGTGTCAATACTTGTTAGCATTCCCCGACACACCTTGGAACTCCTTAGTTGTCATGCCCTTATAGATAACCTTACTTTTTTTGTGACGTAGAAACCAAACCATGTCACTAAAAAAATAGTGTTGTACCTAGCCCAAAGTCTCCCTTTGTTTCAAATTTCCTTGCCCAGCCCCTTATTACAATTGTACGCTTTCCTCCTACAATTCCTATTCTTAAATTATCCTAACACACTCTTTTTTATTCATTTCCATGCATTTTTACCTAGTTCTCCCTTGTGTTTATCTGACACTCCCTAACAATTCCTAGCACATGTTGGCACACCTTGGCACATCTTGGATGCATGCCTCTCCAACACTCTAGCATGCCATAGCGTTGCCTAGCATACCATGTCACTCCCTCTTGAGAACACTAGTAACTCGTTGAAACTCCATATCACACACTCACACACTCTTATTCATTGATTTCCATGCATTTTGACCTAGTTCTCCCTTGTATTTCCTTGGCACTCCCTAAAATTACTTAGCATACATTGGCACACCTTGGCACTTGGAATTTCTTGGTATGCTTCCCTAGAAATCTTATCATGCCTTATCACTTCCTAGCATACCTTGTCACTCCCTCCTTAACACACCTAGAAATCACTAACACTTTATTTACATGCATTTGAAACTAGTGCTCCCTTGTGTTTCCCTCGCACTTGTCCCTCACACTCATGAACATGCGTTTACGCCACACCCTGACACCTAGCACCTCTTGGCATGCCTTAGAACTTGGATCTCCTTGGAATGCCTATCATGCCCTGGAACTGTATAGCATGTGTTAGTACTTCTTGGAATTCCCTGGCACACCTTCGTACTCCCTAGTTGTCATTCCCTCATATATAGCCTTACTTTCTTAGTGACTTTGGAACCCAACCAAGTCATTGACAAAACAATGTTGTGCACAACCCAAAGTCTCCATTTGTCTAAAACTGCTTTATCGAGCCCCTTATTGTAACCATAATATTTCCTCCTAGAAGTCCTATTATGACCTTCTCCTAACACACTTTATCCTCGAGACACCGAGAATTCGTTGATACTCCTTGGCACACACTCTTATTTGTTAATTTCCATGAATTTTGAACTAGTTATCCCTTGTCATGTTCTAGCACTCCCTAACACCCATTCACATGCATTGAAACTATATGGCATGTGTTAGCACACCTTTACATTCCTTAGCACTCCTTAGCTATCATTCCCTCACAACAACCCTTACTTTTCTTGGGACTTAGCAACCCAACCAATTCTTGCCTCAACTAAAACAACTTTTCCAAGTTACGATTACTACAACTAGAATGCATTGTGTTCACCTAAGAACTAAATATAACTTGTCTTAGGCAATTGATGTCCAATTTCAACTTATCCCACTTAACAAGTTACAAGTTACCAAGTTAATGATCACATCCAACCATAACCATAAATCAATTAAGAAACATAGTTTACATCTTGACATGTCATAACACATAGCACGCCTGAAACCCCTTGGAGCTATGTAGCACATATTAATAGTAGCACCCCTTGCATTCATTGGCATGATTTGTCACTCCCTAAAACTCCTTAGCATACATTGGCACACCTTGGCACTTGGAACTTCTTGGTATGCTTCCCTAGCACTCTTGACATGCCTTATCACTTCCTGGCATACCTTGTCACTCCCTCCTTAGCACCCATGGAAATCACTAACACTTCATTTACATGCATTTGAAACTAGTGCTCCCTTGTGTTTCCCTTGCACTTGTCCCTCACACTCCTAACATGCGTTCACACCACACCCTGACACCTAGCATCTCTTGGCATGCCTTAGCACTTGGCTTGCCTTGGCATGCCTATCATGCCTTGGAAATATATAGGATGTGTTAGTACTTCTTGGAATTCTCTGGCACACCTTGGTAATCCCTAGTTGTCATTCCCTCATATATAGCCTTAGTTTCTTAGTGACTTGGGAACCCAACCAAGTCATTGACAAAACAATGTTGTGCACAACCCAAAGTCTCCATTTGTCTAAAACTGCTTTATCCAACCCCTTATTATCACCATAATATTACCTCCTAGAATTCCTATTATGACATTATCCTAACACACTTTACCCTCGAGACACCTGGAATTCGTTGATACTCCTTGGCACACACTCTTATTTGTTAATTTCCATGCATTTTGAACTAGTTCTCCCTTGTGATGTTCTAGCACTCCCTAACCCTCATTCACATGCATTGAAACTATATGGCATGTGTTAGCACGCATTTACATTCCTTATCACTCCTTAGCTATCATTCCCTCACAAATACCCTTACTTTTCTTAGGACTTAGGAACCCATCCAAGTCTTTCCTCAACTACAACAGCTTGACCAAGTTACGATTACTACAACTAGAATGTATCGTGTTCACCTAAGAACTGAATATAACTCGTCTTAGGCAGCTGATGTCCAATTTCAACTTATCCCACTTAAAAATTTACAAGTTACCAAGTTAATGATCACGTCCAACCACAACCATAAATCAATTAAGGAACATAGTTTACATCTTGACATGTCATAGCACATAGCATGCCTAACAATCCCTTGGAACTTTGTGGCACGTATTAATAGTAGCACCCCTTGCATTCCTTGGCATGCTTTGGCACTTCCTTGCACACATTACCACTCCCTGACATGCCTTGACACTATAGAATGTCTTAGCACTACCTAGCATTTAACCTTGTCGCTCCCCCCTTGGCACACCTGAAACTCACTGGCACTCAGTATTAAACACTCATATTCATTCATTTCCATGCATTTTGAACTAGTTATCCCTTTTGTTTCCATGGAACTTTCTAACACTCCCTATCACACATTAACACACCCTGGTACCTAGCACATCTTGGCATGTTGCCCTGGAAGTCTAGCATTCCTTGGAACTACCTAGCATACCTTATCACTCCCTCCTTAGTAAAACTAGAACTCAATTACACTCCCTATCACAAACTCTTATTTGTTCATTTTCATGCATTTGAAACTAGTGCTCCCTTGTGTTTATTTAGAACTTCCAAACACTCCTTGACATGCATTGGAACAATCAAGAACTTGGAACATCTTGGAATGTTTCCCTAACCTCAATCATGCCTTATCATTAACTATAATACCTTGCCACTCCCTTATCACACTTGGAACTCACTGACACTTCATGTCACAAACTCTTATTCATGAATTTCCATGCATTAATTTAACCTAGTGCTCCCTTGTGTTTCCCTGAAACTCCCTAACAATTCCTTGCATGCTTTGGCACACCATGACACCTGAGACATATTTGTCACATGCCTCCTTGATACTCTAGCATGACTTAGTGTTTTCCAACATATCATGTCACTCCCTCCTTAGCACCCCTGGAATTGCTGACACTCCGTGTCACACACTCTTATCCATTCATTTCCATTCATTTTGACCTAGTGCTCCCTTGTGTTTCCATGGCACTCCCTAAAAATCCTTAGCACACATTGTCATGCCTTGGCACTTGGCACACCTTGGAATGCTTCCCTAACACTCTAGAATGCCTTGGCACTTCATAACATACCTTTTCACCACCTAGCATACCTTGTCACTCCCTCCTT
Organism: Pinus albicaulis; assembly: GCA_034641835.2. Taxonomy (NCBI): domain Eukaryota; kingdom Viridiplantae; phylum Streptophyta; class Pinopsida; order Pinales; family Pinaceae; genus Pinus; species Pinus albicaulis. The sequence continues at coordinate 959,538,156 of CM076578.1, read as the reverse complement.
CGCACACTCGAAACTCTTCGACACTTTATTTCCATGCATTTGAAACAAGTTCTCCCTTTTTTTTCCCTGAAACTTGGCCCACACACTCCCTAACATGTTTTAGCGCCACACCCTAGCACCAGACACATCATTGCATGCATTAGCACTTGACTTTTCTTGGCATGCATATCATGCCTTGGAACTATCTATAATGTGTTATTACTTCCTGAAATTCCTTGGCACACATTCACTCTACCTAGTTTTCATTCCCTCATATATAGTGTAATATCCCAAAATACAGAAAATAAGCAGTATTGGGAATATCTTAAGATATTCCACTTTTGGACTGCTCAACAATGCATTCATAGAAAAACGCATTTTCAAAACTGTAATCCATAGGAATGAGAATAATCACTTCGATCCATTATATACATCTGTATATCATATAATTCTAATAGTATATTAGAAATAAATGAAACTATGTGAGGTAAACAGACCTCCCACATTAGTTTACCTGGAATTGACTAAAAATCCCAGACACTACTACACAGAAATAATGCACAAAAGGGACTGCATAGTCCTTTGAGGGTTTTAAATTAGAAAATAGGAGAACAATTATATATACTCATATATTACTCAATAATTCTTTAAGAACTGAGATCTATTCTCCTTTTACAAAACACAAGAGAACCTGGGAAGGGTTTCTTGTCAAACACTCTACATACAAAATGTGATATTTAGAAATTTATTGAATCACCACTGCAACACTAAAGCATAAGAGTGTAGAAGCATGAAATATTTCTTATCTACTGTAGATACCTCAAGGAATCCCTCCCATGAAAGGATGAACCTCTCAATCACAAGGAAACACTACAACAGAGCCACTAGACCATGCACTGAAGCTGCCTCCAAAAATAATGCATTCCCTAGCTGGAACGGTGCTAGGAATGTTAGGGAAATGTGTGTTCTACTACCACAGATCTGAAATAATCTCTAGACCTCTCCAAATAGGTCTCCTGATAGAATGAGAACTCCCTCAAACGAGAAACTAGCTCACAAAAGCAGGATTCCAATCCCTTCCACTGCTGCACCCAGAAACACTGCACAATAACCTATAGAAACTATGCTGATGAATTAGGCTAAAGCTTGGACTGAAAACCTGATGTGTAAAATTCATGAAAACTCTCCCAAGAGGCTCCTCAAGGAAAGAGGTGGGATTCTTGCTTGGGAACATCCGGTGCTAAACAACACTGCTACTCTGCTAAATAGCAAGAGGAAGCAAAAGTCTGAGCAGATAAGAATAATAATATAAAACATGAAGAATAACGATGCCATCCTCTTCCTTAAATAAAACATGAGTTTTCTTGCCCTTGGCCCCACTCAATTAGGTCATATCCATTCGAAGATTCATCTCCCTCCAAAAATGTGTTATTCCTTCTTTGATTCCTCCTCCTCCACATCTGTGTTGTTGACTTAGTCAAAGTGGACTGAACCAACTTGATATTATCCCTATTCACACATGGAGGTGTTTTATTAAGCTGTAAATAGTGTCCACTTAACACTTGGAGTGTTTTTATTCCACCTTAGGAGACTTATGGGCTTTTGTACCCATTTATTCACCAGTTAGAGCTGCTGCTAACTCTAATGTTCCATTTAGCTTTGAGGCTAAAATTTGAGAACATTACAATCCTCCCCTCCAAAATATTTTCTTGTCCTCAAGAAAATGTATAGGGAGATAAAATTTCTCCCCTCCTCCTCTTGTTGCCTCCCATCAATAGCCTCCACCACTGCATCAAGATAATCTGCAAATAAACTGTCATCCAAGGTTTCCTCCCAAATGTGAAAAACCAAATGGTCTACATCAATCAAAGGTGGAGAATGTGAATAGAAACCTGCTTGTTGTCCCATGGCTTCCACAAGGTAGAATTGATGATCAACATGGTGAATGAGTTCCTCCCTCACCCATGCTATCATCCAAATGAAATGAACCATCCTAGGTAGCTCATCAAAAGAATCATCAACCCCGGTTTTATACAATGTGTTGGGGCTGCATGGAGAGATTGGATCATGCCATCCAAATGGTTTCTCTCTCCGTTTATGGTAAACATGGGGTTTCCTGTGTCCTTGGGTTGAGATGACATGGCCTCCAAGAATGGCCCAAGTTCCCCCATCAAACAATTCAGCCATGAAGTGCCTCCTCAAGTTCTTCAAGTGGTTCCTCCCACAAGAAGGAAGAAAGTGTGATGTGGTAATCATCCGTGTTTCATTATCTTAATATTTAACGAAAAATATTAAATCAGAAAGTACTTAGGTGTAATTTGATTTCAGTCGTTAATATTTTAAATGTTTTCCTCTAAACTGGTTTAAACAACGAATTCTTAATTTCTCCTGTTTGTCTAGTTCATACATCTTTGGTTATTTAGTAAAGAATACTTAACTGCTCTTTATTTATAATCAATCTATTTCTCTTCTCTTGAATGTGTTGAAAGATTCTTAGTTGCCTTTCATCCATTTTAATTCCATTCCATTCACTTTAGATCTATAATTGTTTCTAATTTGATTATCTTGCCCTGATAAACCATCTTCTGTTGAAAGACTTAAGCCAGTGCAGCCAATCATTTGACTCCATTAGCCCAATGGACTGAAACTACTTGATCTTAATCTTAGCTAAATAATTCCATCAACTCAAACAAAATCAAAACCCTGGATTTTACACCTAGCCTAAGATCTTCTAAAAACAAAGCTATATTTTATAGAGAGAGCCCTCTCTAGATACAGATTGGCTAGATTTTGTATCTGAAGGTTGGTTTGTGGTTACCTCGGACTCCTTTCCTCTTCCAACAACATCAAGGAAAATCTCATTGATAACGCATTGATTCCCATGAAATAGAAACTATTCCTCCCTTCTATTTCCCTAGCACTCCTTAACATGCATTGGTGCCACATCCTACCACCTAGCACATCTTGGAATTCCTAACATGCCTTGGAACTTTCTAGCATGTGTTATAACTTCCTTGGATTCCTTGCATACCTTGGAACTCCTTATTTTTAATGCCCTCATAGATAGCCTTACGTTTTTTGGGACTTGGTAACCCAACCAAGTCATTGAAAAAATAGTGTCGTGTCTAGCCTAAAGTCTCCCTTTGTATGAAACTTCTTTGTCCATCCCCTTATCTGAATAGTAGGCTTTCAACCTATGATTCCTATTATGAAATTATCCTAACACACTTCATCCATGGGAAACCTGTAATTCAGTAATACTCCCTGGCAAACAATATTATTCATTCGTTTCCATGCACTTTGAATTAGTTCTCCCTTGTGATACCCTGACACTCCCCAACACTCCTAATCCTGCATTGACATTATATGGAATGCATTATCGCACCTTTTAATTAATTGGAATTCCCTGGAGATCCTTAAATATCATGTCCTAAGTTGTGCAAACCTTGAAGGACAAAGGAGGCAGCTAGATGGTGGAGTTTTTTTAGCCGAGTTCAGTAACCTAAAGGAGTTGAGATCATTGACAGAGGCAGATTGAGAAGGTGCAGAATGGGAAGCAAGATGACCTACCATCTATGTTCAGAACACATGGAATAAAAGGGTTGTGTTTGGACACCATCAGTAAGTAGGTAAAGTTTCATCTTTCTTAGGATATATTAATTGTCAAAGGAATAACACCAAGCCCTAGTTGTATTCCTTGTATCAAACCATGATCCCTAGTATGGGAGCTCTAACCTATTGCATTATAGTTTGTAATATAATGAAGAAGGGTTTGGTAAAGTTGTAAATTACCATGTGCACTAGTTGATTCCCTAATGTGTGTAGATTTTTTTGTGCATTAAAGTAGATGTGTTGTGGCACTTGAGTGTGTTTGCATCAAATATTCTATGACCAAACCCAAATTCTCATGTGTAGTGGAAATTTAGTATATGACTTGTTCACCTTAGAACTACATATAATGCATCTTAGGCTACTCATGTACAATCTCAACTCATCCCACTTAACAAGTTACCAAGACAATGATCACATAAAATCATGGCAATAAAACATTTAAGCAACACAATTTACATCTTGACATGCCATATCACCTGACATGTCTTAGAATGCCTTGGAATTGTGTGTCTCGTGTTGGCATCCCCTACATTCCTTGGCATTCTTTGGCACTCCCTAGCACACACTACCACTCCCTAAAATTCCCTAGCACTCTAGCATGCCTTGGCACTTCCTAACATATAACGTTGTCACTCTCTCCTTAGCACACCTGCAATTCACTGACACTCCCTATCACACACTCTTATTTGTTAATTTCCATGAATTTTGAACTATTTCTCCCTTGTGTCTCCATGAAATCCCTAACACTCCCCAACATACATTGACACACCCTAACACTTGGCACATCAATGCATGTTTCCTTGGCACTGTAGCATTCCTTGGCACTACCTCGCATACCTTGTCACTCACTCCTTATCACACCTAGAACTCACTAACACTCCCCGTCAGACACTCTTATTCATTAATTTCCATGATTTTAAGACTATTTCTCCCTTGTGTTTCCCTAGAGCGACCAAACACTCCCTGGAACCTTGGAATTTTTGGCATGTTTCCCTGCCCTCTAGCATGCCTTAACATTGCCTTGCATACCTAGTCACTCCCTCCTTAGCACAACTAAAACTCACTGACACTTCATGTCACAAAATCTTATTCATTCATTTCCATGCATTAATTTGACCTAGTTTTCTCATTTTTCCCTAGCACTCCCTAACACTTCCTAACACGTGTTGGCACACCCTGACACCTGACACATATTGGTTACACACTTTCCTTAAACTCTAGCATGCCTTAGCACTACCTAGCATACCATATCAATCCTTCCTTAATACACTTGGAACTCGTTGACACTCCCTGTCACACACTCTTATTCATTCATTTCCATGCATTTTGACCTAGTTCTCCCTTAAGTTTCACTAGACTCACTAACAGCCTTTATAACACATTGCCACACCTTGGAAATTGGTACATCTCAGCATGCATCTTGAACATTGTAGCTTGCCTTGTCACTACCTAGCATAAATTTTCATTCCCTTCTTAGCACATTGGAACTCACTAATAATCCCTATCACACACTCTTATTCATTCATTTCCATGCAATTGAAACTAGTGTTCCCTTGTGTTTCCCTGACACTCGCTAACAGTCCCTAGCATGAGCTAGCACCACACCCTAACACCTTGCATGTTTTGGAATAATTCCTTACCAATTGTGTTGTGTAACCAGCTCCAAAAAGAGAAGAAAAGAGATATAAATTCCTTAGAAATGAGCCACTTCGAGGGGGCAACCTCCAATACATTACATAAATGAACAATTCTTGGATGATACAAATGAACAAAACCTCCTTCTATATATAGGAGTCCATGGGGTCACAATATAATCCTAGTGGGGCCACAATGTAATCCTAGCCGACCTAACAATAATAACGTAAGGGCACAATAATAACAATATGGGGGTTACAGGGGTACAATAATAACAATAAGGGGGGCTACACTAACATAATAAGGGGCTACACTATTAATATAGGGACTTAACATGCCCCTCTCCTTCAAACAAGTGTTGTCCTCAACGCTTGATTATTTCTTGATGCTTCTGTATAAAATTCTCATCTTCCCATGTGAAATCTTCTACAGGAAAGTTCTTCCACTTGCTGAGATACTCTGAAATTGATCGTACTTGTCGAGTTCTTGTTTCTATGACTACTTCATAACTTCTTTCGATGTCATGTTGATCTTCCTGTTGTTTCATTAGATTCTGCACCAAGGTTGGGTTATCCTTTGAGAGTTGGAGAACTTGTTGTTGATGCTCGATGTGATATTCCACTAATTTATCATCCATATTTGCTATTATTTGATCCTTCAAACCATCCAACTTAGCCTCCATTTCTACTTTTAAACCATCTATTTCATCTTCAAATTCTCTTCGTAAGATCGAAACTTGTTGCACTTGGTACCATAATTTTGATATCTCATACTGCAACTCTTCCTCTTCATGCCTCATAGTATAGATTTTTGAGGAATTAATGGGTATGGAATTATTTTTAGGAGGCATTTCAGAACGCAATACTGAAATATATGCTCAATAGGCCCTTGGAATCACTTCAAACTGATTTTTCAAACAAGATTTATGCAATTTGGGAAAAACAATACACACCTTTTACTTGCTTTGAGGAGCTCGATATTGAAATTGTATTATCTCTGTTATTGCAGATCTTCAATATCTGAAATTTAGCACTTAAGTAGCCCTCTGAATTCTCTTTTTAATGCCACAGGTCTGACCTGATTTGGATTCTCCAAGACAAAGTTGTGTCCAATCTCCCACAATGACCTAATTATGGACTGGTTCAGTAGATCAAACTTGTACGACTTTCCACGTGTCACTGTTTCATCCTTTGTCTCTGAAATTGATAGCCCAGAAAATAAAGTATGTGTACTTGTGACCACTTTTTACGGCACTCCAATCTGATGCCCAGAGAGAGATTTATTGAACGTTTCCCACGATCACCTCTTTGAGATGCAATTCAGGAGCCTGAAAAAGCACTACCTTCCATAGATCATATCTCCAAAAATATTGCGAACCAAGCTCTGAAATTTTTTGACGAATTTTCTCAGGATTTCAGCTTTTCACCATATGAATTTCAGATTCTGAACCTTCGTATAAAAAAATTTATAGCGAAAATTCCACGATGACCTGTTTAGGAGCTTGAAAAAAGACCTAACTTCCACAGATGATATCTCCAAAAATATTGTGAACCAAGCTCTGAAATTTTTAGACAATCGTCCTCAGGATTTCAGCTTCGTACCCTAAAAATTTCAGCTTCTGAAACTTCGTAGAAAAAAAGTTATAGCGAAAATTCCACGATGACCTGTTTGGAGCAGCGAAACCCTAGAATCCAAAGCCTCTGATACCAAATGTTGTGTAACCAGCTCCAAAAAGAGAAGAAAAGAGATATCAACGCCTTAAAAATGAGCCACTTCGAGGGGGCAACCTCCAATACATTACATAAATGAACAATTCTTGGATGATACAAATGAACAAAACCTCCTTCTATATATAGGAGTCCATGGGGCCACAATATAATCCTAGTGGAGCCACAATGTAATCCTAGCCGACCTAACAATAATAATGTAAGGGCACAATAATAACAATATGGGGGTTACAGGGGTACAATAATAACAATAAGGGGGGCTACACTAACATAATAAGGGGCTACACTATTAATGTAGGGACTTAACAAATTGACATGTCTTGGCATGCCTAACCTTCCTTGGAACTTTCTAGCATGTGTTAGTACTTGTTAGCATTCCCCGACACACCTTGGAACTCCTTAGTTGTCATGCCCTTATAGATAACCTTACTTTTTTTGTGATGTAGAAACCAAACCATGTCACTAAAAAAATAGTGTTGTACCTAGCCCAAAGTCTCCCTTTGTCTCAAATTTCCTTACCCAACCCATTATTACAATCGTAGGCTTTCCTCCTACAATTCCTATTCTTAAATTATCCTAACACACTATTTTTTATTCATTTCCATGCATTTTTACCTAGTTCTCCCTTGTGTTTATCTGACACTCCCTAACAATTCCTAGCACATGTTGGCAAACCCTGGCACATCTTGGATGCATGCCTCTCCAACACTCTAGCATGCCATAGCATTGCCTAGCATACCATGTCACTCCATCCTGAGCACACTAGTAACTCGTTGAAACACCCTATCACACACTCACACACTCTTATTCATTGATTTCCATGCATTTTGACCTAGTTCTCCCTTGTATTTCCTTGGCACTCCCTAAAATTACTTAGCATACATTGGCACACCTTGGCACTTGGAATTTCTTGGTATGCTTCTCTTGCAATCTTATCATGCCTTATCACTTCCTAGCATACCTTGTCACTCCCTTCTTAACACACCTAGAAATCACTAACACTTCATTTACATGCATTTGAAACTAGTGCTCCCTTGTGTTTCCCTTGCACTTGTCCCTCAAACTCACGAACATGCATTTACGCCACACCCTGACACCTAGCACCTCTTGGCATGCCTTAGAACTTGGATTTCCTTGGAATGCCTATCATGCCCTGGAACTGTATAGCATGTGTTAGTACTTCTTGGAATTCCATGGCACACCTTCATACTCCCTAGTTTTCATTCCCTCATGTATAGCCTTACTTTCTTAGTGACTTTGGAACCCAACCAAGTCATTAACAAAACAATGTTGTGCACAACCCAAAGTCTCCATTTGTCTAAAACTGCTTTATCTTGCTCCTTATTGTAACCATAATATTTCCTCCTAGAAGTCCTATTATGACCTTCTCCTAACACACTTTATCCTCGAGACACCAAGAATTCGTTGATACTCCTTGGCACACACTCTTATTTGTTAATTTCCATGAATTTTGAACTAGTTATCCCTTGTGATGTTCTATCACTCCCTAACACCCATTCACATGCATTGAAACTATATGGCATGTGTTAGCACACCTTTACATTCCTTAGCACTCCTTAGCTATCATTCCCTCACAACAACCCTTACTTTTCTTGGGACTTAGCAACCCAACCAAGTCTTGCCTCAACTACAACAACTTGTCCAAGTTACGATTACTACAACTAGAATGCATCGTGTTCACCTAAGAACTGAATATAACTCGTCTTAGGAAACTGATTTCCAATTTAAACTTATCGCACTTAACAAGTTACAAGTTACCAAGTTAATGATCACATCCAACCACAACCATAAATCAATTAAGCAACATAGTTTACATCTTGACATGTCATAACACATAGCACACCTGAAAATCCCTTGGAGCTATGTAGCACATATTAATAGTAGCACCCCTTGCATTCCTTGGCATGATTTGTCACTCCCTAAAACTCCTTAGCATACATTGGAACACCTTGGCACTTGGAACTTCTTGGTATGCTTCCCTAGCACTCTTGACATGCCTTATCACTTCCTGGCATACCTTGTCACTCCCTCCTTAGCACCCATGGAAATCACTAGCACTTCATTTACATGCATTTGAAACTAGTGGTCCCTTTTGTTTCCCTTGCACTTGTCCCTCACACTCCTAACATGCGTTCACGCCACACCCTGACACCTAGCATCTCTTGGCATGACTTAGCACTTGGCTTGCCTTGGCATGCCTATCATGCCTTAGAAATATATAGGATGTGTTAGTACTTCTTGTAATTCTCTGGAACACCTTGGTAATCCCTAGTTTTCATTCCCTCATATATAGCCTTAGTTTCTTAGTGACTTGGGAACCCAACCAAGTCATTGACAAAACAATGTTGTGCACAACCCAAAGTCTCCATTTGTCTAAAACTGCTTTATCCAACCCCTTATTATCACCATAATCTTACCTCCTAGAATTCCTATTATGACATTATCCTAACACACTTTACCCTCGAGACACCTGGAATTCGTTGATACTCCTTGGCACACACTCTTATTTGTTAATTTCCATGCATTTTGAACTAGTTCTCCCTTGTGATGTTCTGGCACTCCCTAACCCTCATTCACATGCATTGAAACTATATGGCATGTGTTAGCATGCCTTTACATTCCTTAGCACTCCTTAGCTATCATTCCCTCACAACTACCCTTACTTTTCTTGGGACTTAGCAACCCATCCAAGTCTTTCCTCAACTACAACAGCTTGACCAAGTTACGGTTACTACAACTAGAATGTATCGTGTTCACCTAAGAACTGAATATAACTCGTCTTAGGCAACTGATGTCCACTTTCAAATTATCCCACTTAACAAGTTACAAGTTACCAAGTTAATGATCACGTCCAACCACAACCATAAATCAATTAAGCAACATAGTTTACATCTTGACATGTCATAACACATAGCATGCCTAACAATCCCTTGGAGCTTTGTGGCACGTATTAATAGTAGCACCCCTTGCATTCCTTGGCATGCTTTGGAACTTCCTTGCACACATTACCACTCCCTGACATGCCCTGACACTATAGAATGTCTTAGCACTACCTAGCATTTAACATTGTCGCTCCCCCCTTAGCACACCTGAAACTCACTGGCACTCAGTATTAAACACTCATATTCATTCATTTCCATGAATTTTGAACTAGTTATCCTTTTTGTTTCCATGGAACTCCCTAACACTCCCTATCACACATTAACACAACCTGGTACCTAGCACATCTTGGCATGTTGCCCTAGAAGTCTAGCATTCCTTGGCACTACCTAGCATACCTAATCACTCCCTCCTTAGTAAAACTAGAACTCAATTACACTCCCTATCACAAACTCTTATTTGTTCATTTTCATGCATTTGAAACTAGTGCTCCCTTGTGTTTATTTAGAACTTCCAAACACTCCTTGACATGCATTGGAACAATCAAGAACTTGGAACATCTTGGAATGTTTCCCTAACCTCAAACATGCCTTATCATTGCCTATCATACCTTGCCACTCCCTCATCACACTTGGAACTCACTGACACTTCATGTCACAAACTCTTATTCATGAATTTCCATGCATTAATTTAACCTAGTGCTCCCTTGTGTTTCCCTGAAACTCCCTAACAATTCCTTGCATGCTTTGGCACACCATGACACCTGACACATATTTGTCACATGTCTCCTTGACACTCTAGCATGACTTAGTGTTTTCCAACATATCATGTCACTCCCTCCTTAGCACATCTGGAATTGCTGACACTCCGTGTCACACACTCTTATCCATTCATTTCCATTCATTTTGACCTAGTGCTCCCTTGTGTTTCCATTGCACTCCCTAAAAATCCTTAGCACACATTGTCATGCCTTGGCACTTGGCACACCTTGGAATGCTTCCCTAACACTCTAGAATGCCTTGGCACTTCATAACATACCTTTTCACCACCTAGCATACCTTGTCACTCCCTCCTTAGCATACTCGAAACTCTTCGACACTTTATTTCCATGCATTTGAAACAAGTGCTCCCTTGTGCTTCCCTGACACTTGGCCCACACACTCCCTAGTATGTGTTGGCGCCACACCCTAGCACCAGACACATCATTGCGTGCATTAGCACTTGACTTTTCTTGGCATGCATATCATGCCTTGGAACTATCTATAATGTGTTATTACTTCCTGAAATTCCTTGGCACACCTTCACTCTACCTAGTTTTCATTCCCTCATATATAGTGTAATATCTCAAAATACATAAAATAAGCAGTATTGGGAATATCTTAAGATATTCCACTTTTGGACTGCTCAACAATGCATTCATAGAAAAACGCATTTTCAAAAATGTAATCCATAGGAATGAAAATAATCACTTGGATCAATTATATACATCTGTATATCATATAATTCTAATAGGATATTAGAAAGAAATGAAACTATGTGAGGTAAACAAACCTCCCACACTAGTTTAGTTAGAATTGAGTAAAAATCCCAGACACGACTACACAAAAATAATGCACAAAAGGGACTGCATAGTCCTTTGAGGGTTTTAACTTAGAAAATAGGAGAAAAAGTATATATACTCATATATTATTTAATAATTCTTTAAGAGCTGAGATCTATTCTCCTTTTACAAAACATAAGATAACCTGGGAAGGGTTTCTTGTCAAACACTCTACATACAAAATGTGATATTTAGAAATTTATTGAATCACCACTGCAACACTAAATCATAAGAGTGTAGAAGGATGAAATATTTCTTATCTAATTTATATACCTCAAGGGATCCCTCCCATGAAAGGATGAACCTCTCAATCACAAGGAAACACTACAACAGAGCTATTAGACCATGCACTGGAGCTGTCTCCAAAAATAATGCATTCCCTAGCTGGAACGGTGCTAAGAATATTATGGAAATGTGTGGTCTGCTACCACAGATCTGAAATAATCTCTAGACCTCTCCAAATAGGTCTCCTAATAGAATGAGAACTCCCTCAAAGGAGAAACTAGCTCACAAAAGCGGGATTCCAATCCCTTCCACTGCTGCACCCAGAAACACTGCACAATAACCTACAGAAACTGCACTGATGAATTAGGCTAAATCTTGGCCTGAAAACCTGATGTGGAAAATGAATGCAAACTCTCCCAAGAGGCTCCTCAAGGAAAGAGGTGGGATTCTTGCTTGGGAACACCGGGTGCTAAACACCACTGCTACTCTGCTAAATAGCAAGAGGAAGAAAAAGTCTGAGCAGACAAGAATAATAATCTAAAACATGAAGAATAATGCTGACATCCTCTTCCTTAAATAAAACATGAGTTTTCTTGCCCTTGGCCCCACTCAATTAGGTCATCTCCATTCGAAGATTCATCTCCCTCCAAAACTGTGTTATTCCTTCTTTGATTCCTCCTCCTCCACATCTGTGTTGTTGACTTAGTCAAAGTGGACTGAACCAACTTGATATTATCCCTATTCACACATGGAGGTGTTTTATTAAGCTGTAAATAGTGTCCACTTCACACTTGGAGTGTTTTTATTCCACCTTAGGAGACTTATGGGCTTTTCTACCCATTTATTCACCGGTTAGAGCTGCTACTAACTCTAATGTTCCATTTAGATTTGAGGCTAAAATTTGAGAACATTACAATCCTCCCCTCCAAAATATTTTCTTGTCCTCAAGAAAATGTATAGGGAGAGAAAATTTCTCCCCTTCTCCTCTTGTTGCCTCCCATCAATAGCCTCCACCACTGCATCAAGATAATCTGCAAATAAACTATCATCCAAGGTTTCCTCCCAAGTGTGAAAAACCAAATGGTCTACATCAATGAAAGGTGGAGAATGTGAATAGAAGCCTGCTTGTTGTCCCATGGCCGCCACAAGGTAGAAGTGATGATCAACATGGTGAATGAGTGCCTCCCTCACCCATGCTATCATCCAAATGAAATGAGCCATCCTAGGTAGCTCATCAAAAGAATCATCAACCCCAGTTTTATACAATGTGTTGGGGCTGCATGGAGAGATTGGATCCTGCCATCCGAATGGTTTCTCTCTCCGTTTATGGTAAATATGGGGTTTCCTCTGTCCTTGGGCTGAGATGACATGGCCTCCAAGAATGGCCCAAGTTCCCCCATCAAACAATTCAGCCATGAAGTGCCTCCTCAAGTTCTTCAAGTGGTTCCTCCCACAAGAAGGAAGAAAGTGTGACGTGGTAATCATGGTTTGCCCATGGTTCCTCCTAAAAAGTAAAACATGTAAAGTGGGGAGAATCATGCTCCCGATGGGCATCTCTACTACCTCAAACACTCTCCAAACAAAAATTCCCATGAGCATAAACATATCGGAAATACATGGAAGCAATGTACAATGAAAACAAGTTGCCAAATGACAACCGGAGAGTGAATCATAGTTCCACTCATGGAACCAGTGCGGTGCATCCTTTGCCTGCATCAAAAAATAAATAACAAGTGCTTTACCAACCACTTGTTTTCTGCCATATTCAACTCATAAGATGGAAACATGAAGTTACAATATGGTAGCAATGGTGTACACAAAGAAACACATGTCTTCCCCCAAAAAACACCAAAAGGATAGCCAAAATCAATGCTACAAGTAGTTGCAAGTACATCATCATACAATATGCAAGAAGAGATGATTCTTCTTGATACATCATGCTGCTCAAACAAGGAAAAGAAGTACAATACAAAATGTGAAATTATACCTCCTCCATCATGTACTTGAGATCTTGAGCTTAAATGGCTCAACTGGAATCTTTCCCTCACCTCCAATGAGTACGGAAGTGGCTATGACCTCCTGTCTGTCACCGTCCACTCTAATGCATCTCTCCATATGCTGAAATATGTTATGCTGGATGCCCTCCCAAGTGAACTCCTTTGCCAAGGAAAGGTATGCATCATAATGCATGGAAAGGAAGTCCTCATGTGTTGCAAGTAGCAACTTATCCTTGAGACTAGAAGCTCTAGTCAAGAAGACTCTGCCATGTGAATAAATGACCACATCATCCACCATATACTCATCATCTCTATCCGGTTCATTCAGAATCATGCATGCACCAAGATCCTTGGAGTACTCTACTAAGAGCTGAGATCTCCAATAAGGTTCAATCCTCCTAAGAGACAACACTGGTGATCTGGCATGTGAAGCTCTCCTCATGTTGTTGCCTGCTACTTTGACATCCCCCATGCCAAAGCTCTCCTCCAAACTCTCCACCTCTCCAAAGTCCAAGAATGGTGAAGCCAAAGACAAGATGTCTTCCATCAACTCTAGATTAGGTGGCCTCCCAGGTGGAATGCCTCCATGTAGTGAGACATCAACGTCAAGAGTAGACTGCACATATGGTTGGGCAACCTTTCCCTTGCCCTTACAACACAAATCAGTCTACCTCTTCCTCAGATTAGCTTTCTGAAATAGAGAAGGGTGTGTGACTCTCATCAAGTGACGCTGCTCTTCCTCCCTACCTCCTCCTTCAAGCTGCAATGTTGCACAATCATGCTGCTCACTGATTATGCTTGGACCTCCATGTATGAGATCCTTCGGAACTTCTTGTAAGGATACAAGAATACCTCATATTGGAGCATGTGCTCCTCCTCCCTCTGCATGAGGTACTGGATGTGCTCTAGATGTAACAGCGCTATTTCTCTCAACTCCGTCAATGTGTGTGGGCAACATCTCAACAATTGGATCCTCCTGTGAAAAAGAGATCCCCATGCCCTCTTGTTTAGGAATATGAACTAGAGGTCTTGCCTCCGGAAATGTGTAATGCAATATGTCAGCTTCTCCCATGGTTTTCTGAAATGGATTTTCCTCCATCGCATGCAAAGGTATTTTTCTCTCAAGTTTCCCTTGCTCATGTGTCTTAGGAAGTTTTTCACCAAACCTCCCCACCAATGTTTCAATGAATCTTGCATAAGAGGAAGTGTTTGCATTTTTTAAAGAACAAGATTAAAAAATCCACCATGCATGGGCCTTACCTTTGAAATGCAACACTGCAACTCTTATGGCCTCATCTTCAGAAATATGGTGCTACTGAAAATAGGAGTCTAGCTCCTTCACCCAAGCTCCAACTGAACATGTGGGTGAGCCTTCAAAAGTAGATAAAAAAAATCTATTTACATCCTGCTACTTGCTATTCTCCACTTGGATCTTGCAAAACCCTTTGAAATCAGTATGATCTCTAAAACTCTCAGTTTTAGATTCATACTCCTGCAGCAAATCACTAAGAGTTCTCCTCTTAGGAATTCTTCCTCCTCCCATCCATCTCAAGATAGATCTGGGTACTTGACTGCGTTGTGCATCATGGTGTGTAGTTGCATGCTCACACTCACCATGTGAAAATATATATTTATCTCTAGATCCAACCTCCCTTGGAGATCCCATATCCATTCTCATTCTCTTCAGCTCTCCTTGAAAGCTCTACATAGATTTTGGAATAAGCTTTGTAAGCTTGTCTTCCTTCATCCCTTCACATACTAGAGCCTTCTCCTTTCTCTCCATCTTTCCTGCAAGTATAATGGCATGATATCCATAGGATGAGCCAATATTGAAGCTTTGATACCAATTTAATATCCAAAAATATGGAAAATAAGCAGTATTGGGAATATCTTAAGATATTCGAATTTTGGACTACTCAGCAATGCATTCACAGAAAAACACATTTTTAGAAATGTAAGCCATAGGAATGAAAATAATCACCTGGATCCATTAGATAAATCCATATATCATCTAATTCCAAGAGGATATCATAAATAAATGAAACTAGGTGAGGTAAACAGACCTCCCACACTAGTTTAGCTGGAATTGACTAAAAACCCCAGACATTGCTACACAGAAATAATGCACAAAAGGAACCACGCAGTCCTTTGAGGGTTTTAACCCATAAAATAGGATAAAAATTATATCTACTCATATATTAGTCAATAATTATTTAAGAACTGATATCTAGTCTCCTTATACAAAATACAAGACAACCTCGGAAGGTTTTCTTGTCAAACACTCTACATACAAAATGTGATATTCAGAAATTTACTGTATCACCACTGAAACACTAAAGCATAAGAGTGTATAAGGCTGAAATATTTTTGATCTATTGTATATCCCTCAAGGGCTCCCTCCCATGAAATAATTAACCTCTCAATCACAAGGAAACACTGCAACGGAGCCACTAGACCATGCACTGAAGCTGCCTCCAAAAATAACACATTCCCTAGCTAGAAAAACACTGGGAATGTTAGAAAAATGTGTGGTCTGCTACCAAATATATGAAATAAGCTCTAGACCTCTCCAAAAAGGTCTCTCGATAGAAGGAGAACTCCCTCCAACGAGAAACTAGCTCAGAAAAGCGGGATTCGAATCCCTTCCACTACTGCACCCAACAACACTGCACAATAACCTGCAGAAACTATGCTGATGAAGTAAGATGAAGCTTGGCCTAAAAACCTGACATGGAAAATGAATGCAAACTCTCCCAAGAGGCTCCTCAAGGAAAGAGGTGGAATTCCTGCTCGAGAACACCTGGTGCTAAACAACACTGCTACTCTGCTAAACAGCAAGAGGAAGCAAAAGTCTGAGAAGACAAGAATAATAATGCTGCCATCCTCTTCCTTAAATAAAAAATGATTTTTCTTGCCCTTGCCCCACTCAATTAGTTCATCTCCTTCCAAATATTCACCTCCCTCCAAAACTATGTTATTCCTTCTTTGATTCCTCCTCCTCCACATTTGCACTGTTAAGTTAGTTAAAGTGGACTGAACCAACTTGATATTATCCCTGTTCACACATGAAGGTGTTTTATTAAGCTGTAAAGAGTGTCCCCTTCACACTTGGATTTTTTTTATTCCACCTTAGGAGAATTATGGGCTTTTCTATGCATTTATTCACTGGTTAGAGTTGCTGCTAGCTCTAATGTTCCATTTAGCTTTGAGGCTAAAATTTGGGAAAATTACAAATAGGCTTACTTTTTTTGTGACTTGAAAACCCAACCAAGTCATTAAAAAAACAATGTTGTCGAAAACCCAAAGTATAACCTCTTAACCCCTTAACGCCTCACCCCTAACTTAAAATCCACGAATCACCCTTAAAAGTAATGAAAATGTAACTATTGGAGGTAGTTTTGGACTACCTCAACCTAAAAAAAAATTCATTAAAAATTAAAATTTTAAAGGTTGTTGTTAAATGAAATCCTCCAAATGTTCAATTCTCATGAATTTTGGGTAAGGGAGATCTTTTAATGTATTGAATAGGGTAAGAGGAAATAAGGGTAGCATGGATGGGTAGAAGTGAGAGGTTCAAGCATGGTTTCCTGAGATCTATAATCCTAGCATTAGAGAATGAGAAGGGGCCTTAGTAACTTATGGCATAAGGGCTGGGGGGCCTAGAGAGAAGGAAACATGAGAAATCGATATCAAAATCCCCAATAGTTTTGATAAGGGGATTAAGGTCCCAATTATCACAACCCATAAACCCTTAACCCATAATAAATAAATTCCCTATCCCCTTAACCCCAAATCCATAATACATTAAACCATACGCTCATAACTCATAACCCATTAACCCATTTATCCATTAAACCATAAGCCACTAACCCCTTAACCCTTAACCCCTAACTTATAATCCCTAAACCCCCTAAACCTTAACCCCTGCTGCTTAACCCTTAACCCCTAAAGCCCTTAACCACTAATCCATTAACCTATAACCCCTAAACCCCCTAGACCTAAATCTATTAGCCCTCAACCCCCTAACCCTGAAATCCCATAAGCCCTAACCCTTTACCCTTTACCCTCAATCTCTAACTCCTAAAACCCTAAACCCCTTAACTCCTAGAACCCCTAAGCCTTTCTCTCAAACCATAAGTTCTCCAACACTAAATTCGTTGGCCATATTAGACTTTTTTCTGCTAAACCCTCCAAATACAACCTCCAATCACTACTAGGGTCCAAGGAAAAGAGTCATAAGGTCCCAAAATATGATCTACATGGACACTCACATTTCCCCCAAATATCCTCTGCATATTTTCTTTCAAGGGAAATTCCATGGTCTTTCAATTTCCACAAATGCATCTAAGTTTGTAGGAATAAAGTAAGGTTCATCTCCATGCACAACCCAAAGGTAATTGATGTACACTCAAAAGAAAAAAAGAGTATATTAGGATGTCCCTTTAGTTTTCATCATCCTTTAACATGAGTTCATTCTCTTAACAAATTTATGGGTAACAATATTATCTTTCCAAATTTATGGGTAAGAGTTCCATCCATACAAGTCTATAATATTTCTCAAACGTTCCATCAACAACATGCTCAAAAAAACATTAAAATTCCCTTAGTTTGCTCCAAGTCTATTAAAAAATGACACTAGTAGTCCTCAACTACATGAATGGTGCAATATTTAAGTTATCCATATCTAGGCACATCCCCTTTTAACCCCCATTTTTGTGCCTTCGTTACAAATAAAACTAAAGTCATCTTACAATTGGATATCCCTTTTTCATATCATGAGAATATCGCCTCATTCTTTAGGAATGGTTTTCTTCTAAACATAATTACACTAATAATCTCAACATATGTGGGGCTAGAAGATACATTAAGAGCAGAAAACATAGGTCAAACTCAACCTTATTGTCAGACATAGGCCAAAAATATAAAAAAAACTAAATAGTGTACAAATTTAATTCTTACATTGTTGGATTGATTTGGACTAACTCCACCATTTTATTTCCCCACCTCCATGATAACATTTCATTCCATTAATACTTCAACAATTACTTTAAATTTTCTAAGTTCCTTGTCATTTTCTCTCAATTTCTCTTATGTATCATGCAATTTAAGTTGATTTGGGGACCCCCAATAGCTATGATGAGAGGATTAGGGGGCCCCTTATCACAACCATAAACAAAAAGGCGGGAGGGGCATTGGGAATTTGGGCGTTCATAACATTAAGAGAATTTTAATTTTTTGAACAAAAAGGCGGGAGGTGTACCTTGTTGTGTATTGAATGGGGTAAGGGGAGGTCTAAGCATGGTTTATTAAGATCTATAATCCTAGCATTAGAGAATGGGAAGGCAACTTATGACCTAATTTCATATGGGACAAGGGGTGTAGAGGGAAGACAATGAGAGAAATTGATAGAGGAACCCAAAATAGTGGTGATAATGGAATTAGGGGTCTTATTATCACAATCCATTAGCCCTTAACCCAAAACCACTAAATTCACTATCCCCTTAACACCCAATCCATAATCCCTTAACCCATGTACTCATAACTCATAACCCATTAACCAATTGACCCAGTAAACCTTAAGCTACCAACCCCTAACCTAAAATCCACAAACCCCCTAAGGCCTAACCCCTTATCCTCTTAACATGTGACCCTTAACCCCTAACCCCTAACCCCTACTAAGACTCTTCTTTGGACTACGAGATTGATAGTGATTAAGAATGGGACTATGAACCCATCACTAAATATTTTTGGTGAGTATTCTTTATCAATATTTTTGTAATTTTTTATTAATCTATCAAATATATTTGGGAAGATCATGTGGAAAGCCTTTCTGACTATGACAAGGATGATAAATCCCAATATCTAAGCACATTTCTTTGTTTTCAATTGAATCAGCTAGACAATTGTGGTTCCTTAAGACATGGAATACCAAGAATATTGCTTTTTTAGTAGGTGAATAATCTTGACAACTGTGGTTCCTTAATACATGGAAAAAAAAGTAGCAATTGGTTCCTTAAGACATGGAAAAAGAAGGAGTGAGTAAGCTTCTACCTGGCTAAGCTTCTACTCTGTTGTAGGATAACAGTAAGGTTCTTCCTGGTTGTGGGATAGTGTTTGGAACAGTGAGTAAATCTTATGCTTGTTTAAGGGATAATGTTCCCAATCTCTAATCATATTTCTTTGTTAGTAACTAAGTTGCACCAAGTGTTGAAACATTTTAGAGTTTCTGAAACAGGTACATTTAGAAATGTCACCTCCCAAAAATGGAAATGCCTGTTGAAATGTCATATATGTATTATATATAAAAACAAATTTATAAATAAGTGAATAACAAGTTATCTTGCAATAAAAAAAGGGAATAAGACCCATAGATGATAATTTAGAAGGAAAATCAATGCAATATTAATTCTCATAAATGATTACATGATGGTCGATGTTCAACACCCAAATTTTGATGCAACATAGGTTAGCAAGTTAATCAGCTTGACAATGGTGGTTCCTTAAAACATGGAAAGAGGAGTAACAAGTAAATTTTGGCCTGGTTGTGGGATAATATTCCCAGACTCTAGGACAATTCAATTTTTCTTCTGGGATCTGTGAGGATTCCCATGCCTGCCATAGTGCCACTCCTATGCACCCTAAAATGATAATTTGGGGAGAATATTAAATGCCATGTGTCATCGCTCGGCATTGAGCATAGACATTTCACATATCACATATTTGGCAATCAGATTACCCAAAGTAGAACAGGGTTCACAATCCTTCGGTTGTCCAAATTTATCATAAGAGACTATATATTTCCAAAATATATTATATGAAACATAGATACACCCCACAGGTATGTCCATTAAATTAAATCCTGAGCCAAAATACATCCATACACAATTATAAAACCAATTACTGAATCCTGGTAACGTTGATGGTCTATGTTATCGAAAACATAGAACTTAGGTATGTACAAAAGCGATGATAAATTTGGCCAGAGGAATGTGAACCCCACTTCTATTTCGATTAGTTTAATTTCCACATATGTAAGGTCCAGACTTCATACACAATTATAAAACTAATTATTGAATCTCAATAGCATTGATGATCTATGTTCTTGGAAACAAGAAATTCAATAGGGTATGGAAGAGAATGATAATCTGCCAAGAGGATTCTAAACCCTATTCCTCCTTTGGCTACTTCAATTTCCACATGTGAGATACGTACGCAACAATAAAACGAACATACATCTGTGATCTGTTTTAACTTGGTATTTATTTTTTTAATTTGTTTGTGGGGTATATACGTTTTTATATAATTTTCTTTGAGAAGATGTAATTATCTTATATTATAATTTTGAGATAAAAAAGTAATTAATATTTTATAATGTTCTTAATTTTCATTTATTCTGCTACAAATATATTATATACTTTCTAATTGTCTTCGTTGAACATAATGGTGAATTTTATGATATGTTTTGCATTGATGATTATTTTTAGGGGAATTTATCGTTGTAAAATTAAATATGAACACAGATCAAGTGGCTTAAGTATTAGGCTAAGGCTGAGAATAAAGTCTTAATTTTACTCTAAATATAAGGAAGGTTTTTTTAGCTATTAATTTAAGGATTGGAAATAGGGATATTAAGTAACCTTGAAACCCAATAAATGATTTGCCACATTTTTGGAGGACATCTCTCCTAAACACGTTATTGTAGACTTGCGCATCTAACTCATGGGTATTTGAAGTGGGGGCCTACTGTCACATAAAATAATAACTTGTTAACTCATTGGGCTTCAAAGGAGGAATTATAGTTGTAAGATATATAAAAAAACATTTGACATTTGATAGAAATACATTTATTTGCATGAATAAGTGCCCCTCCAAATGTATAGAATTTTCAAGAGCAAAATAGAATTTCCCTCAGCTTCTTTGTTTTTCACTTCATTGATCCAGTGCAACAAAATTTATTGCCGTATTTCAAATAAATTTTGAAAACTACAAGTTTTTGTGGTTAACAAACTTATAGCATATATAACTCATTTTTTTTCTTCTGTCTGCCATATGTTTTGTGACATACATGACAACATTATAACTCACATCACTCTTTTCATGGTAGGATTCAAAACATCATGTGGGTGCTATTACTCATATTCTATTGGGATTTACCATAGTTTCTTTTGCTTTCCAATACATATCAATTGTGATGTATATGCCAGTTGCAATCAGTTTTTGAAGTACAAATTACAATATTAGATGTTTCTTTAACATTATTTTTTAGAGGCATTTTAACATTAATTATTATAACTAACTATGGGAATATTAGGTTTCTAATGTAATTTGTTTCAATGAAAACACCTTGATTCAAATTAGCAAATCTTTGTATTATAAAAATAATGCAATGGAATTTGTCTTATTTATTTATATGTAGAAGAGTATTGGAATTTTTCATGTTAATTATGGAAATAGATGAAAACTCACAAAAGAAAATTTTTCTACAAGAAGTCAGGGAAGAACGCTTAAAGAGGGAACAACAAGAAAGGGAACGAGCTAGGAAATTTTTATTCTCAAGTGCAAATTATTCTAGGGGAAAGGCTGATGCATATCGTCAAAGTCATGCACCATATTACAACTATGACTATCAGAATTGAAGATGAAGTTTAGATTGAACATCATGGAATAAAACCGATTTGTTATATTAATTTCTTTTTTATATTGTTAAAGCATCAAACCCATGTTATGCTTTCCTAATGGAGTTGGGTCCTCCAAGTGGAAATCGAAAAATTGTAAATTTTTGGTACTTAAAAACTCTTATTTAATGAACAACATTAATCGAAGGAGTTGAGATATTTACATGTTTTTGGCTGACAGACATTTTGTAAAATGTTGGGAGTTTCTAGCTAACTATTATGGCATATTGAACAATCCATGGAATGAATTTTATCCCCCATGTGATGGTTGAATATTTGCAGGTGATGGAATCCAGTTGAGAGGAAAAAATACTAGAAATTGTGAATATTGTTGTTTTGCCTTATGAAAAATTGGCAATATGCAGATTTAAACCTCAAAAATAAAGGTTAGAGTTTGAAGGGAATTTTCTTAGCCACATTACAGAAAGAGAGAAAATAAAGAGATAACATTAACTAAAAATCATAGTTGTGTTGTGAAAGCCATTATAGTTGTGTTGTGAAAGAATGTTATGTTTATATATATGCTAATACATTACATGTTGTTTAAATAGCAACAAAAATAATAATTTATATGGTTAATATCACATTTATTTTTCATAATGTCCTAAACATTGTTATTGTTGTATTTTATCCTTTCAATCAACATACTTTTATTTGTCAAATAATTTTTCATAACTGTGAAAATAAGTGTATAGCACAATAGATTTTTTGTTTGACTAGCTATTAGTTTGTATTTTACCAAAAAAATTGCATCTAAAATTATTATTTACTAATATTTGGTGATTGAGTTTAACATTGAATAATATTTGATGAAACTTTTATGCATTTTACCTTAGTTTATGATCATGTATTGTGTTGTATCCTAATTTGACTCAGCTAAAAGTCAAGAGAGGTTTTGAGCAGTTCAAGGTTATTGAGGAACAATTGTTAAAATTTCAAAAAGACCTGTAATATGCTTGAAAGGATAACCATAAGGTCAATGAAGATGATCCGGGTGGATATCGGTGGCCTCCCACCTATTCCATTTGGACCCGCAGCATCAATTCTTTCAGTTTTTCAGCTTCAGCACAACTTACTATTTATAGCAGGTTTTTCGGGTCCTGCACATCCGGAGCCGTTTTGGGGCATTAATAATCCAGGTGGATATTGGTGGCCACCCATCAAGTCCATTTGAACCCCCACCATCAGTTATTTCAGTTTGTAAGTTTCGGCACAACTTACTATTTTTAGCAGTTTTTCGGGTCCTGAACTTCCGGAGCCGTTTTGAGGCCCTAAACGACGTTTTTTGGGTATGAAAGCGCCAACGAATTTTCTGATAATCTTCGTCACGACAGCTGTATTCCTCGGATAGAGCTTTCTAATGATGTATCATAGGCGTCAAACGGAGATCGGATGTCAAAGTTACGCTCCTCGGAAGTTGAACCACCAATTTACCCAAACGGGACCCACAGTTTTGGCGCTTCATCTCCTACGGTTAGGGTTTTGGACGTTTCGGATTCTACATTGTTTCTCAACAATAAATAGGCCCTCGAGCCTCATTGTAAGATAGTTCAAGGGGCTGGGAGCCGATACATCTCTTCTCGGAGATAAGCGCTACCAGTGCCCTAGCTCGCCACATCTCCATCATGTCTGCATTGTAACACAGTTCAAGGGCTGGTAGCTCGCCACATCTCTTCTCAGGGATACGCTGCCAGTACCATAGCTCTTTTATTTCCATTATGTCTGTAATAGGCACAGAGCCTCAATGTAACACGGTTGAGAGGCTGCGTACGCCACGCTCTCTTCTCCAGAATCTTGTGCCTGGCCCTTCAGCTTATTTCCATTATGCATGTTTCGCAAGCTTGTGCGATCATTCTTTTATTAATAAATTGAAGCATTATTTCCTATTTTGCATCTGTATCTATGGTTATATACGTATTTTGTTGCGTTCTTTTGCATAAAATCCGTCAGATACATCATTAGAAAGCTCTATCCGAGGACTACAAGTGTCGGGACGAATTTTATCAAAAAAATTCGTTGGCGCTTCATGCCCAAGAAACGTCGTTTAGGGCCTCAAAACAGCTTCGGAAGTTTAAGACCCGAAAAACTGCTAAAAATAGTAAGTTGTGCCGAAACTTACAAACTGAAATAACTGATGGTGGGGGTTCAAATGGACTTGATGGGTGGCCACCAATATCCACCTGGATTATTAATGCCCCAAAACGGCTCCGGGTGTGCATGACCCGAAAACCTGCTATAAATAGTAAGTTGTGCTGAAGCTGAAAAAACTGAAAGAATTGATGCTGCGGGTCCAAATGGAATAGGTGGGAGGCCACCGATATCCACCTGGATCATTCCTCCCTCCTTAGGAAGCAATGGTCTCCATTGCGTTAAGTTCCTCCATGGGGGGGGAAATTTTGCTGAACTTGGTGTTGGATTTAGATGTGCCACTGGTGGGCAGCCATTGAAGGATCTGAAAAAAAAAAAAAATTTGTCCATCATCGCGTTCCTCTGTTTCTCGAGGGCATCCTCAAGAAAGATTTTGATAGGATCTCCTGCTCCCTCGTCTTTCTTTCCTTCCGCCATGGGGGGTCGTCGGGGTTGCGAGGTTGAACTCCTTATACCCTGGCCGCATTGGGAACATGAAGAGAAAAACAGAGAAAGAGCAGACCCGCTCTGATACCACTGATCCGTTTGTCGAGGGAACGCAACAGAATACAGATATAACCATAGATACAGAGATGCAGCGGAAATAATGCTTCAATTTATTAATAAACGAATGTGACACCCGACAAAGCACGACATAGTAGGTAAGCTGGGGCGGCGCGTACGAAGGTGTGGCGTGTGAACACACGGCGAGCGTGTTACATTGAGGCTCGCAGGCCTATTACAGACATAATGGAAATAAATGAGCTAGGAAACTGGCATCGTATCCCTGAGAAGAGATGTGGCGGCTACCAGCCCCTGAACTGTGTTACAATGCAGACATGATGGAGATGCGGCGAGCTAGGGCACTGGTAGCGCTTATCTCTGAGAAGAGATGTATCGGCTCCCAGCCCCCCGAACTGTCTTACAATGAGGCTCGAGGGCCTATTTATTGTTGAGAAACAATGTAGAATCCGAAACGTCCAAAACCCTAACCGTAGGAGATGAAACGCCAAAGCTGTGGGTCCCGTTTGGGTAAATTGGAGGTTCAACTTCCGAGGAGCACCTTTGGCATCCGATCTCCGTTTGACGCCTGTGATACATCATTAGAAAGCTCTGTCAGGAATACGGTTGCTGGGATAAAATTCGTTGGCGCTTTCATACCCAAAAACGTCGTTTAGGGCCTCAAAACGGCTCGGAAGTTCGGGACCCGAAAAGAAAGTTTGCTAAAAATAGTAAGTTGTGCCGAAACTTACAAACTGAAATAGCGATTAATAAAGGGGATTGGGTTCAAATGGACTTGATGGGTGGCCACCAATATCCACAGTTATTAATGCCCCAAAACGGCTCCGGGTGTGCATGACCCGAAAACCTGCTATAAATAGTAAGTTGTGCTGAAGCTGAAAAACTGAAAGAATTGATGCTGCGGGTCCAAATGGAATAGGTGGGAGGCCACCGATATCCACCTGGATCAGAAGATTCATCATCACAGGTGCACCAGAACCAAAATCAAGGAAGCAACAACATTGGAGGTGTAATCTAAGCCAAAGGAGCAGCATAGATAAAAGCGTGCAGGAGAGCTCAAGTCAGGCTTATTCACATGTAGAACAATTCAAGAGCCAGACCAATGGGCACATTTATATCATTGAACACTAGACAAGGTCGAGTCGGGATCATTCACAAGCTCAAGAGAGATCAACACTTTTAAATATTGAATAAATCTTAGGAAGGATAGCGAAGTTGCAGAGCGATGACGGTAGAAAGCAGACAAATCGACTAAGACAAAAACACTTAGAATATTTCCAAAGGAGGCAATCAGACAATGAGGATCGAATCACACATCTGAAGGGGAAGAGACCGATGGTTGAGATGACATCACAAGTCAAACAATATATCTTTTAATGTCATGAGGAGAAGGGCCACATGTCACCACAGTGAAAGTTTGCATTGACAATTATTGATTTTATGTGTTAAGGAATTCACAAATTAAACAAAACAACTTGTCATGTGGTAAGAATTGAAACTTGCGATGCGGTAAAGGGAGGAGCCACGTGGTGGCACATCAATCCAGCACATATCGCACATCAGTGGGTTTAGAGTTTAGCATTAAGACTTCGCAAGGTAAATTATTTTGGTTGCAATGTGACAAGGACGTGATATGGCAATGTGAGATGGTACAGTGGGACCATTGGATCTGGCAAAGATCTACGATGGAGACTACGTCGCAACATCACATCACAATTTGTATTGTGTACCATTTAAGTTATATGTTATGCTTGCCGATATGTGAAGCACCATGATTGGTCACCATATTGTGGGACCCTACAACCATTGTTCCATGTATATGTCCATGGTAATGTTTAAGATACAGTTTTTTGATGTAGTGGGGCCCAATCGCATAAGCGCACATCGCAAGATTTAAAACATAAGTGCTAAGGAAAAGTTAAAAACAATGGCATGCGAAGTGCGATGTTGGGCGGATGCGATGTGGTTTCAAAAGATAACTCCAAAGGTCTTCAAATTCGGAGGTAAGGAATTCGTGTGTTAAATCGCATCAGAGGAATAAAGGAGGATTATAACGTAAAGTCGGTGAAACACCTTGAAAATGGAGGAAAGTTTGAACGCGGGTAGAGAGACTTGGGTAAGTGACCCGGTGTAGAGCAAAGGGGAAGAGAAGAATAAAATAAGTAGGCACACACAGAAGAGGCAAAGTCAGGTAGAAGGTGACATGATGACAACGTTCGAAATGCAAAATCATGGGAAGAGTCGGGTGGAGTTTCGTTGATGAAGACTGTTAGGACAGCACAGCTGAAACGGAAGGAGACAAATCAACAACAAATTAGACATAGCAAAGGGATTATATTCCAAGTGTATTTTATTTTCTTTGCTAAGATCGAAGCTACAATGGTGTCCTCGATTACAATGTAATAATTAGTGTAATAATTTAGGTAGTTTAGGAGTTTCAAGAAGCTCGAGCAGTTACAAGCTGCTTTTTTGTATTTAAGGGAGGGAGAAAGAGTGAAGGGGGGTTCCGAGTTCTGGACCTCTTGGGGATTACATTTTGTACTTCTTTTTTTGATGCGTAAATGAAAGAAGCAGTAATTTTCCTGCAACTGCTGATGGTGATTCATGTTTCTTGTGCCTTTTTGGGTATTTTCTTCTTTGAATGAAGTGAAGGAATGTAGCAGTCGGTCTCTTAATTACATATTTTAGTAACAGTTAAATAACCTTAATTTGTGCTCCTTCACTCCATCTCTTCTCCCTTCACAAATTCTCACTAAAACTTAAAAGTGGTAGATTTTGTGTATTCAACATATTACTTTGATTTTCCCCTCTCTTCAAAAACCCCTAATGAAAATTTGAAATAATAGATTCTGTGTTTACAACATATTATTTTGATTTTCCTCTTTCTCCATGAATTTCCCCTTAAACTTAAAAGTGGTAGACTTTTTGTATTCATCATACTAATTTGGGTTTCCCTTGTAGTTCTTCTTGTCATTCAGATATCAGCATTGAATGGCATTATGAAATATTTTATTATTCCAAATCATTAAGGGTTTTAGAAAACTAGTCTCGAGAGGGATAGAACAAAGACCTCATAATAAAATCATTTATGTGACAAACTTTTTAAATGTCTTAAGCATTAATTCCTTTCACAACCAAGGGATTGTCTCTTAAGATACAACATTTTTTGGCGTTGTTTCCAAGGATGAAGGCACAAATTTATTTTTCCCTGGGTCTTGCAATCTATTTCTTAATAGTGAAAAACATTTATATGCAAATTTGATTGTGTATTTTCCACCCAAAAACTCCACTGATGAAGGTTTCATTAGATGAGGTATTATGTGGGCAAGAAAATGAGACAACATTATGGAAAATACAGATATCAGATTTTGAATATTTTAAAGGAAGTTTTACTTCTCACTATCCGTTTGGTGGTCTATTTTCCCTCACATATCAAGAATATTGTTTCTTACTTTATTTTCTCATAAGATTCTAAGGCCCAAAGTGTACATTCTTTATTGGATAAAGAAGATTTTTCTTCCAATTGTATTATTGATCTTGACACAACTTCATCTCCTAAATATGAAAGGAGAGACGAATATTGCATTACTATTTCGAAAGGTAATCTATCACAACCTTGGCATAAAGCTAAGAATTCATCATCTTTGGGTGATAAAATTCTACCTCATATGAAATCTGGTTCTTTCTAACTTGGAACCAAGGTGATTTTCAAACCCTTGGTGCTTCCAACAATCCTCCATCAATATCCTTCAAAAGGATTCAAAATTTTGCCAAGTTTTTCTAGAGAGGAGGAAGATATTTCAACTGAACTACACGTTGAAAGGCTGGAATATCATTACAATTTTCATAAGTTTAATGATTTTGTGAATAGAGGAGAAACTAGTGGAACTTATCAGGTGTGTTTGCATGAGGGGGAAGACTCTTGTCAAGAATTGGAATTATATGAAGAACATCAACATTATGAGGAACAAACCTTAAATTTATATTTTCGGCCAAAATGGTTATTAGTAGAAAACAACAATCGACATTCTTACATACAACCTCAAATTGAGGAGTCAAACAGTGAAGGAAGTTGCCCTGTTCAAAGAAGTCTACATCAGCGATATTTTCAATAAGAGGAGGCAACTGAAAATTTGTCTCATCAGTTCTATGATTCAGTGGCTAACTATGTGACAACTTTCTTTTGTCAGCAACAAGCATTTATGAAAGGGTATGTGCAAAGCTTTGTATCTGGAAAATTTTCATTGTACATCCCTGTTTTGATTTTCAAATTTCCACAGTGTGGGGGCATTAAATCTAACATGTAGATGTTGTATTGGTGCCATTAGAAGGCTAGCTACACCTGATAGAGTTCAAGCATAAATACATATGTAGGAGTAGTGCATAAATAAGCTCAGAATTTGAGAATTTTTAGTTGTAGTATTTTCATTTCAGTATTTTCGGTATTTAAAAATAAAGGAAAAAGTCCAAAGTGTAACAGGTTTTGGAGGATTTCATACTGGATCAACTCACATTTAGGATTGACTCCATGCCCAATGAAGGCTATTATTCTACAAGTGATATTTCACTCCATGCCCAGTAAAGGCTACTAATCTACAAGTTCTATTTGACTCAATGCCCAATAAAGGCTACTGAATTACAAGTTCTCAACACTTTGTTACCAAAGTGTTGTCCCTAATTAGAGCCAGATGTTGTAGGCTAATTTGACTCAGCTAAAAGGAAAGAGATGTTCTGAGAAGTTCAAGGTCATTGAGTAAAAATTGTTAAAATTTCAAGAAGACCTGTAATATGCTTGAAAGGATAACCACAAGCTCAATGAGGATTCGTCATCACAAGTGCACCATAACAAAAATCAAGGAAGTAGTAGAATTAGTGGTGTAATATAAGCCAGAGGAGAAACAGGGAGAAAAAATTGCAGGAGGGCTCAAGTCGAGCTTATTCACATGCAGAACAGTTCAAGAGCCAGACCGATGGGAACATGCAGAACATTGCGTAACGGATAAGGTCGAGAGGAGATCATTCGAAAGCTTAGGATAGGTAAACACTTTTAAAGATTGAATAATAATCAAGAAGGATATCATAGTTGCAGAGTGATGATGGTAGAAAGCAGAGAAATCGAAAAATACAGAAACACTTAGAAGATTTCCAAATGAGGCAATGAGACGGCAAGGATCGAATCGCAGATCTAAAGGGGAAGAGACCAAAGACTGAGATGACGTCACAAGTCAAACAATATATATTGTGATAAGATGAGGAGAAGGGCCACGTGTCAACACATTGCAAATTCGCATCGACAATTATTGAGTTTATGTGCTAAGGACTTCACAAGTTAAATAGAAAAACTTGCAGTGCGGTAATAATTGAAACTTGTGATGTGATAAAGGGAGGAGCCACGTGTTGGTACAATGATCTAGCACATATCGCACATTGGCAGGTTTAGATTTTAGCATTAATACTTTTCAAGGTAAAGTATTTTGGTTGCGATGCGACAAGGATAGGAGATGACAGCGTGAATGGTATAGCGGGGCCGTTGGATCTGGCAAAAATTTACAATGGAGATTATGTCGCAAATTTGCATCGTCGTTTGTATTTTTTACCATTTAACTTATATGTTAAGTTTTCCTGTGATGCACCATGATTGTTCACCATATTGTGGGACCTTACAACCACTATTCTGCGTATATTTCCATGGTAATATTTAAAATGTAGTTTGGTGATGTAGTGGGGCCCGATCACATAAGCACACATCGCAAGATTTAAAAGATAAGTTCTAAGGAATTTTTTTTAAAAATGGCATGTGAAGTGTGATGTTGGGCAGATGCGATGTGATTTCAAAAATGAACTCCAAAGGTATTCAAATCCAGAGGTAAACCATTCCTGTGTTAAATCACATCGAAGGAAAGAAGGAGGATTATAACGTAAGGCCGGTGAAATGCCTTGGTAATGGAGTAAAGTCTAAATGCGATTAGAGAGACTCGAGTAAGTGACCCGACGCAGAACAAATGGGAAGAGACGACTAAACACAACAGGCATGCGAAGAAGAGGCAAAGTCGGGTAGTAGGTGGCATGATGACAGCATTCGAAATGCAAAAGCATGGGAAGAGTCAGGTGGAGATGAATTTATGTGGAATGTTAGGATAACACAGCTAAAATGGAAGGAGACACATCAGAAAAAAATCAAACTCAACAAAGGGATTATATTCAAAGTGTATTTTGTTTTCTTTGTTAATATCGAAGCTATAATGGTGTCCCGATTATAATGTCATAAGTAGTTTAATAGTTTAGGAAGTTTAGGAGTTTCAAGAAGCTTGAGTAGTTACAAAATTCTTTTGTTTGTATTTAAGGAAGGCAGAAAGAGTGAGGGGAGGTTCCGAGTTCTGGACCTCTTGGCGATTACATTTTTTACTTATTTATCTGATTGGTAAATGAAAGAAGCAGTAAGTTTCCTGCAACTGTTGATGGTGATTCGTGTTTCTTGTGCCATTTTGTGTCTTTTATTATTTGAATGAGGTGACGTAATGTAGCAGCTGGTCTTTTAATTACATATGTGAGTAAGATTTAAAGAACCTTAATTTGCACTCCTTCACTCCATCTCTTATCCCTTCACAATTTCTCTTTGAAACTTAAAAGTGGTAGATTCTGTGTATTCAACATATTACTTTGAGTTTCCCCTCTCTTCACAAAACCTTGATGAAACTTTGAAGTAATAGATTATGTATTTACAGCATATTATTTCAAGTTTCCTCTCAAATCATGAATTTCCTCTGAAACTTAAAAGTGGTAGATTCTATGTATTCAACATATTACTTTGGGTTTCCCCTGTAGTTCTTCTTGTCA
This sequence comes from Pinus albicaulis, assembly GCA_034641835.2. Lineage (NCBI taxonomy): Eukaryota > Viridiplantae > Streptophyta > Pinopsida > Pinales > Pinaceae > Pinus > Pinus albicaulis. Next base: position 959,506,319 of record CM076578.1, on the reverse strand, counting down.
TTTAGATATCAGCAGTGAATGGCATTATGAAATCTTTTATTATTCCTGATCATTAAGGGTTTTAGAAAACTACTCTCCAAAGGGATAGAACAAAGAACTCATGATAAAATCATTTTTGTGACACACTTTTTAAATGTCTTAAGCACTAATTCCTTTCACAAAAAAGGGATTGTCTCTTAAGATACAAATTTTTTTGGCATCGTTGCCAGGGAAGAAGGCACAAAGTTATTTTTCCGTAGGTATTGAAATCTATTTCTTGATGGTGAACAAGATTTAGATACAAATTTGGTTGTGTACTATCCACCTGGTGACTCCATTGATGAAGGTTTCATTAGATGAGGTATTCTGCGGTAAGAAAATGAGACAACACCATGGAAAATAAAGATATCAGAGTTTGAATATTTTAAAGAAAGTTTTACTTTTCACTATCAGTTTGGTGGCTTATTTTCCGTCACATATCAAGAATAGGGTTTCCTGATTTATTTTCTTAGAAGATTATAAGGCCCAAAATGTACACTCTTTATTGGAGAAAGAATATTTTTCTTCCGATTGTATTATTGATCTTGAAAGAACTTCATCTCCTAAATATGAAAGGAGAGATGACTATTGCATTACTATTCCTAAAGGTAATCTGTCACAGTCTAGGCATAACGGTGAGGATTCATCATCATTGGGTGATAACATTCTACCTCATAAGAAATCCACTTCTTTCCAGCTTGGAACCAAGGTGACTTTCAAACCCTTGGTGCTGCCCACAATACTTCATCAATATCCTTAAAAAAGATTCAAATTTTTGCCAATTTTTTCTATAGAGGAGGAATATATTTCAACTAAAATACATGCTGAAAGCCTGGAAGATCATTACAATTTTCATAATTTAATGATTTTGTGAATAGAGCAGAAAATAGTGGAGCTTATAATGTGTGTTTGTGGGAGGGGGAAGACATTTGTCAAGAATTTGTATTATATGAAGAACATCAACATTATGAGTAACAAACCTTAGATTTATCTTTCCGGCCTAAATTGTTATCAGCAGAAAAAAACAATCGATATTCTCACATACAACCTCAAATTGAGGAGTCAAATAGTGAAGGACGCTGCCCTATTCAAAGAAGTCTACATCAATAGGATTTTCAAGAAAAGGAGGCAATCAAAAATTTGTCTCATCAGTTCTATGATCCATTGGCTGACTATGTGACGAATTTCTTTTGTTAGCAACAAGCATTTATGCAAGGGTGTGTGCAAAACTCTGTATCTGGAAAGTTTTCATTGTACATCCCTGTTTTGATTTTCAAATTTCCACAGTATGGGGGAATTAATTCTAACATGCAGATGTTGGATTGGTGCCATTGGAAGGCTGGCTTCACCTGATAGAGTTCAGGCATAAATACATATGTAGGATTTGTGCATAACTAATCTCAAAATTTGAGAATTTTTAGTTGTAGTATTTTAATTTTGGTATTTTTAGTTTAATAATAAAGGAATAATTCTAAACTATAGCAGGTTTTGGGAGGATTTCATACTGGATCAACTCACACATGGGATTGAATCCATGCCCAATGAAGGCTATTGTTCTACAAGTGCTATTTGACTCCATGCCCAGTAAAGACTACTGATCTACAAGTTCTATTTGAATCCATGCCCAATAAAGAGTATTGATCTACAAGTTCTCAGCACTTTGTTACCAAAGTGTCGTCCCCAATTGGATCTAGATGTTGTAGCATAATTTCACTCAGCTAAAATTCAAGAGAGGTTTTGAGCAGTTCAAAGTTATTGAGGAAAAATTATTAAAATTTCAAAAATACCTGTAATATGCTTGAAAGGATAAGCACAAGCTCAATGAGGATTCGTCATCAGAGGTGCATCAGAACCAAAATCAAGGAAGCAACAACATTGGAGGTGTAATTTAAGCCATAGTATCAACAAAGAGAAAATTATGCAGGAGAGCTCAAGTCGGGCTTATTCACGTGTAGAACAGTTCAAGAGCCAGACTGATGGGCACGTTCAGAACATTGCACACTGAACAAGGTTGAGTTAGGCTCATTCGCAAGCTTGGGAGAGATTATAACTTTTAAATATTGAATAAATCTCAAGAAGGATAGTGGAGTTGCAGAGTGGCGATGGTAGAAAGTAGATAAATTGACTAAGATAGAAACACTTACAAGATTTCCAAAGGAGGCAATCATATGGTGAGGATTGAATCGTAGATCTAAAGGGGAAGGGACTAATGGTTGAGATGACATCACAAGTCAAACAAAATATCTTGCAATGTGATGAGGAGAAGCACCACGTGTCGGCACAGCACAAATTCGCATCAACAATTATTGAGTTTATGTGTTAAGGACTTCGTAAGTTAAGCAAAACAACTTGCAATGCAATAAGAATTGAAACTTGCGATGCGATAAAGGGAGGAGCCACGTTTTGGCACAACGATCCAATGCATATCACACATTAGTGGGCTTAAATTTTAGCATTAAGACTTCATAAGGTAAATTATTTTGGTTGCAATGCGACAAGGATGGGAGATGGGAGTGTGAGATGGTACAACGGGGCCATTGGATCTGGCAAAGATATATGATGGAGATTACGTTGAAACTTTGCATCGGCATTTGTATTTTTTACCATGTATGTTATATGTTAAGTTAAATGATATGCGATGCACCATGATTGGTCACCATATTGTGGGACCCTACAACCATTGTTCCACGTATATGTCCAAGGTAATGTTTAAAATGCAGTTTCGTGATGCGATGGGGCCTGATTGCATAAGCGCACATCACAAGATTTAAAAGATAAGTGCTAAGGAAAAGTTTAAAATAATGTCATGCGAAGTGCGATGTTGGGCGGATGCAATGTGGTTTCAAAAGTGAACTCCAAAGGTCTTCAAATCCTTAGGTAAGTCATTCCCGTGTTAAATCACATTGGAGGAAAGAAGGAGGATTATAACGTAAAGCTGGTGAAATGCCTTGATAATGGAGGAAAGTCTGAACGTGGGTAGAGAGACTCGGGTAAGTGACTCGACGCAAAGCAAAGGGGAAGAGAAGACTAAACATAGTAGGCATGCACAGTAGAGGAAGAGTAGCGTAGCAGGTGACATGATGACAACATTCAAAACGCAAAAGCATGCGTAGAGTCAGGTGGAGATGCGTTTATGTAGACTGTTAGGACAACATAGCCGAAATGGAAGGAGACACATTAGTAACAAATCAGAATCATCAAAGGGATTATATTCCAAGTGTATTTTGTTTTCTTTGTTAAGAGAAAAGCTAAAATGGTGTCCTAGATTGCAATGGAATAAGTAGTTTAACAATTTAGGCATTTTAGGAGTTTCAAGAAGCTCGAATAGTTACAAATTGCTTTTATTTGTATTTAAGGAAGGGAGAAAGAGTGAAGGGGGGTTCCGAGTTCTGGACCTCTTGGGGATTACATTTTTTACTTACTTTTCTAATGGGTAAATGAAATAAGTAGTAAGATTCCTGCAACTGTTGATGGTGATTCATGTTTCTTATGCCATTTTGTGTCTTTTCTTCTTTGAATGAAGTGAAGTAATGTAGGAGTTGGTCTCTTAATTACATTTGTGAGTAAGAGTTAAATAACCTTAATTTGTGCTCCTTCACTCCATCTCTTCTCCCTTCAAAAATTCTCTCTGAAACTTAAAAGTGGTACATTCTATGTATTCAGCATATTACTTTGAGTTTCCTCTCTCTTCACAAACTCCCGATGAATCTTTGAATCAATAGATTCTGTGTTTATAGAAGATTATTTCGAGTTTCCTCTCTCTCCATGAATTTCCTCTGAAACTTAAAAGTGGTAGATTCTGTGTATTCGACATATTACTTTAGGTTTCCCCTATAGTTCTTCTTTTCATTTAGATATCAACAGTAAATGGAATTATGAAATTTTTTATTATTCCTGATCATTAAGGTTTTTAGAAAACTAGTCTCCAGAGGGATAGAACAAAGACCTCATGATAAAATCATTTCTGTGACACACTTTTTAAATGTCTTAAGTGCTGATTCCTTTCACAACCAAGGGATTGTATCTTAAAATAAAACATATTGTACCTTAGGATATGATCTTGGAATCTTTCTCCTCGCCTCTATGGTCTTCAGAGACCTGATGTAAATGAAACGTACACAATGTCCCATTCCATGGTTCTTGCCCATGCAGCTATTATGGAAGTACATAGGAGCAAATACAAGGTAGATTAGTTACCCTACACACAAAAGTCTACTAGTATTTAAGTTAAATTCAGCTTTGAAGTTAACATCAACTTTCATGGTGGGCTTTTAAATTGGTCAGCATATAGATTTATGTCAAAAGACCTCAATGCACATTAAAATGTTGATTTCTACGCAAATGGATTTATAGTGGTTAAGCTATAAACATTATGGAAATGGGAAGTGTTATGTTTTGGGGTTTGAACTTCAAATATATAGTTGTTTATCATAGATTTGTGGTAATATATGTTAAACGGGCTATAGTTACTAGACATATTGCATAAAATGCTACTACATCTACTACATCCAGGATCCATTACGCCCTAAATTATGAGGGAATATGATACCCAATTAACTCGAACTTTAGTTTAATAATGATGATTTTCTCATTTCCCATCGCAGTAGTCTAATGAGGTGACCTTTTGGACCTATTTTGGATAGATTTTCTAGTTTATTTTTCTATGAAATACGGTTTAAATTTAGGAAAATTGTAATTTAAAGTTGTTGAGTTTCAACTATCCAAGGATTTTTCAGAAGGCTGAATCTATTTCTACATTCAAAAATAAAATTTGAACAAGAGAACATTTTGATCAGGAGAATCTTAGACATATAATATATCAGTTATATAATTTCTACATTGTATCAGAGCAATTGATCATTGGAGCAGATTGCAATTATTGAAGCGGTTGAGTTTTGTGCTGGTGGAATTCGAATTTGCTGCAGTGTTTTCTTGGTGTTGAAGCTGAGAATTCATTGAAATGTCTTTCAACAGATTGCGATTGGAGTATTCCCTTGTGGGAAGCTCAAATTACATTTCATGGAAGGATAGGATGGAGGCGGTACTGGATGATAATGGGTTGAAGGATTTCATAGATGCAGAAATTCCAAAACCTGATTCTAGCGATGCTGCCACACTTGACTCATGGCAAAAGAAGACAAAAAAATGTCGAAGGATTATTTTGGAGGGTGTGAAGGATCAAATAGTGTCCATACTTCATGGTAAATCTTCTCCATTCTTGATGTGGAAATAATTTATAGACAGCAGAAGTGACCAACGGAATTTGGTGCTTAAGACAAGCTCAGAAAAATAAAAATGGAGAAGGGCGAAAGTATACCCAAGTACCTGACGAATTTTTTCCAGTGCAGGGATGAGCTCGAAAGTGTGGGGGTTACTGTAGATGAAGACAACTTGGTGAGATTGGCTCTCCTTGGGCTTCCAAAGAGTTGGCATTCCTATTAGGACTCTGTTAATGGTCGGGAGAAACTACCAAGATGGGAGCGACTTTGGTCGGATCTTGTGCGGGAGGAGAGAAGGCGGGGTATCAGAGATGGATCTTCATCGAAGAATGAAGATGAAGAAAATTGCGCTTTGGTTGCCAAAGCAAGGAAAGGGAAGGGAAAAAAAAATCCTTCTCAATCCGGTGCAAAAGGCAAGAAGCAGGACTGGTCCAAGGTGAAGTGCTTTCACTATCACCAACACGGACATTACGCCACTAATTGTCCACAGAAGAAGAAAAACAAGTAGGCTGCTAGATCTGTATCTAGAGAGGCCTTAGCCTCACATTTTGAGCTATATTTTTCACTAATCGCATGCTTGGTCTCAAGTGTGATGGGATCAGTGTGGTTTCTTGACAGTGGTGTGTATTTTCATATGACCAGAGACAAAGATTTGTTCAGTGATCTAGATGAGAAGGATCTTGGAGTGCACATCGAGATGGAAGATGATGGTAGATACAGTGCGACTGGTATCAGGACCATTTCCTTTGAGATGGAGTCTGGTAAACCTTTCATATTGAAGGATTTTATGCATGTTCCAAGATTGAAGAAGAATCTGATCTCTGTGGCAATGTTGGAAGACAAGGGATATGATGTTGTCTTTAGCGAGGGAAAGGCTTTCATGGGCAGCAAGGCAACTGGTGAAACTGGGAGGATAGGGGTTCGAGTTAAGAACCTTTATAAATTGCAGGTAGATGGTTGCAGAAAAATGGCAGGAAAAGCAGAAGGAGTGGTGAGCCGGGATGAGGGCGAATTGTGGCACAACAGATTGGGCCATCTTCACCATGGTGCTTTGAAAATTTTGCAGCAGATTTCTACCAGGCTTCGCAAGGGTACAATTGCGTAGTCAGATCAGTGCAAGGGATGTACTTCGGGAAAAATTGTGAAAGCCACCTTCCATGAGAAATATAGTCACGCCACGACGATCCTTGAGATAATTCACACAGATGTGTGTGGACCTTTCTCAATAGCTTCAACAGCAAAGAACAGGTATTATGTGATATTTGTTGATAAATTTTCTCATAATTGCTGGATCTTATTCATGCAGAAGAAGAGCGAGACATACTCAAAGTTTTATGATTTCAAGGCACTGGTTGAGAAAGAGTTGGGGACGCAAGTGAAGGCTCTAAGGAGCGATAATGGTGGTGAATTCATCTCTGGCGAATTCAAGGAATTTTGCAGTGTAGAATGAATTTGAAGAGAGCTCATAGCACCTCATAACCCACAGCAGAATGGGGTTGTGGAGCGAAAGAACATAACGATCATGGGTGCTGCACTGGTGATGTTGCATGATCAGGACCTTCCCATACACTTGTGGGAAAAAGCATGAAACACTTCGGTTTATGTGAAAAACCGTTGTCCTCATAGATTACTTGGCATGAGTACACCCGAAGAGGCGTTTTCTAGTAAGAAGCCTGATATTTCTCATTTGAATATTTTTGGCTCACCTATTTAAATTCATGTGACGAAGGATGCCAGGAAGAAGCTAGAGCCGACTGCAGAAGTTGGGATATTTGTGGGGTACACAGAAACACCCCACAACTATCGTGTGTATTTTCCAGATAGTCGGAAGACTGTTGCGCGACGGGATATCAAATTTCATGAGAAGAAAGCCATGAAGTGTTCACTTGAGAGGGAGCTACACTTGCATGCAAATGAGGAGCTATTTGTTCCTAAGGATGAGCCTCAGGATGTGGATCAGCCACAAGAGGAAGTTCATCGAGTGGAATAAACCATTCATGCAACACCAAACATCAGAGGGTGGAAGTGCACTACAGAAGCTGAGTGACTAAATCTTGATGTAGCGCAAAATGTAGGAGCACCTAAATCACATTGCAGACAGAGATAGTCACCTGACTGATTTATTGGATACATGGCTATGATGAGAAAGTGTATCGTGACAGATCCATTCTATTTCGAGGAAGTTGTGGAGGACCCTGCATGGGTAGATGCCATGGTGGAAGAGTATGATTCGATTGTCAGAAACAGTGCATGGGAGATTTTTCCAAGGCCAGAAGGGAAATCAGTGGTAGGTTCGAGATGGATCTACAAAGTGAAGCAAGCTGCTTACAGGAGTATCGAGAAGTACAAGGCAAGATTTTTTTCTTGGGGCTTCTCATAGATTGAGGGATCGACCATGAAGAAACCTTTGCACCTGTCGCAAGGTATTCTTCCATACGGAACATCCTTGCTCTCTCAGCATAGATGAGATGGCACATTCATCAGATGGATGTGAATACTGCGTTCCTCAATGGAGTCATTGAGGAGGAGGTGTACATAGAGCATCCTGAAGGTTTCAAAATATTCAGCAACGAGTCGCATGTGTGCAGGCTCAAGAGAGCGTTGTATGGGCTAAAACAAGCACCTCGTGCTTGGTATACACAGATAGACAGTTATTTCATCGGACTTGGTTTTTCCAAGAGTGAGGCAGATCCTAACCTGTACCAGATTGTGGTTGAGGGTAGGTTTCTGATCATTGTACTTTATGTAGATGATTTGTTACTAACAGGTGATGAACTATTGATACACTCTTGCAAGGCTGATCTTGTAAAGGAATTTGAGATGAAGGACTTGGGCCTCCTTCATTATTTCCTGGGATTGGAAATTTGGCAGCAGAAGGATGGAATGTTTGTGTCTCAAGGCAAGTATGCCCGGGAGATACTGGAGAAGTTCAACATGCAAGGCTGCAAACCTATCGACACTCCTCTTCCTGGTGGTTTGAGGAAAGAGGATGCTACATCGGCAGAGGTATTGGATGCCACTGTTTATTGACAGTTGGTTGGTTCGCTCATGTATCTAGTCAATACATGACCAGACATATGCTATGTTGTTAACCAGATTTCACAAGCTATGGTTAAGCCTACCAAGCTCTTTTGGAAGGCAGTCAAGCATGTTCTGAGGTATCTTAGAGGCACATCGGGATATGGACTGTGGTACAAATAGTTGGATGAGTTGAAGCTGCATGGCTTCATAGATGTAGATTGGGTAGGGAGCCCAACGGACAGAAATAGCACATCTGGACGAATTTTTAATATCGAGTCTAGAACAGTTTCTTGATATAACAGGAAACAAAGATCCGTGGCACTCAGTTCAGCGGAGGCCGAGTACATGGTAACAATTTTGGTTGCATACGAGGCTATATGGATGAGGAATATCCTGGTCGGGTTGTTCGGTTCACACTTATATCCTACTGTGATATATTGTGATAATCAGAGTTGCAATTAAACTCTCAGTTCATCCAGTATTTCAAGATAGATCTAAACATATTGACATCCAGTACCATCATATCAGAGATTTTGTGCAGCAGAAGATCATGTTACTATATTACATTCCTATGGAGGATCAGGATGCTGATATTCTAACGAAGGTGCACACCAAGAGAAAATTCAAATACCATAGAGACAGGATTGGGGTGTTAGATAATCCCTATATTTTTGAGAGAGAGTGTTGAGATTCAACAAGATGATGAGCTTAGTGAAAAGAGTCACCTTCACTAAGTGGGCTCGCAGGCTATATTAGGTGCAAAGTCTATTTTTAGACTATGTCTAGTTTTAGACATGTTGATCATATTCTATGAGTTGCAGGATGCTATTTGTGGATGGTTGGTCAAGTTGGAAAAATAGATGGACTTCTATTTTTAGACATATTGGGTGGAATCTATTTTTAGATTGCTAGTCTAAAAATAGATATGTCGAATATTATTAGCTCTTAATAATATTTGGACTCTAAACATTATCTTATTCTCTTGGAGCACTTAAATTAAGTGCACATATGTGGAATAGGAGCTGACAGAAGGAATTATGCTATTCCTGAGGGTTTACTGGAGCTATTTCATGGAGGACTTTAGTTAGAACTCATGTGACAGAGTTTGGTGGAGTTGTAGAAGTAGTTGGTGGAGTTGTGTTTAGTTTAACTTAGTTAGACACAGTTGAGCTAGATGTATCTAGTATAACTAATTGATACACTAGTGAGAGTGGTTTTAATTAATTATTAATTAATTATCTAAATATTAACTCATTAATCAACTGAAGAATACATCAGTTAACTACAGTGCATGGACAGTTTTAGTGGAGACCAGTGGAGAGGTAGGTGAAAGAGCAAGTGTGATTATCAGTTGTGAATATAGTTATGCATTGATTGCATCCAACACTCAGTGGAGATGCCAATGAGGATTCTGCAGTGCAAGATAGGTGGATTTGAGTTCATTCAGATCCATTCTTCAGTAGGGATTGTGCAGTAGAGGCAAGCTAGTAGGTGGCAGAGATCGATGCATGGATTTTCTAGATCAGACCTGATTAGTGTGTAGTGATTGTATTGTACTGAGAGCTTGACATGTTCATCTTTGTATGAGGATTGTTACATGATCTCTATGACATATATTATTTACATATAGTTGGGGTTTTTAGCTTCAATATTTCTCGTTAAATCATTGTATTAATGTGTGTGAATTTTTATGGCTTCATGTGTGCGTTACAATTGATTTAATTTCTGCGTGTGATGATCAATGGTGGAATACATTATGTATTGTGCATGAAGTAAAATAGTGTGTGATCAAGAGAATATTAGACATATAACATATCATTTATATAATTTCTACACATTCAATAGTACTCACAGATTCAGATTCAATAATCCTGCGTATTCATTCATTCATCAACCTTTCCTTACAATTCCCTTCCCAACCTGTGCACACAGCAGTAGGGTCTGCACACAGCTAGACTAGGATCTCCGCACACACAGCCAACTGGAGTCTGTTCCCCCAAAAACCCAATCATATCTCTTACACAACAGATCACATCAATATCTTATCAAATCCTACCTCTTACAATCCGAAATGCTTCTCTATTTATAAAAATCTAGCTTTATCATTCCTATGGTCCGCAACCCATGGTTATTGGACCCCTAGTTTACCCTTTAATCCATTACAATGCGTTCGGAGCTTTGACCCGCCCCAAAACCCCTACGATATACTAAATATAATCAAAACTAATCAAAATGGACCAGTTTCGTAGCTTGTTAGGAGACCCATTCCAACAGTCCCCAAACACAATCTTATGACTCGTCCCGAGTCACTTTGTTGGCGCACCTTCAATCTATGCGTGCACTTGTTCCAAAAACTGATGGAGGCATGCAATGGCAGACTGTGCATCATGTGCAAGATATAGTGCAGCATCAGACCATGGCTTCAACATTTTGCACACAATCGTCTTGAAGAGACGAAGGTCCTCAATCCTGTGTATGGCGGCCAGGTGCTGTGTAGAGGCGAGGGGAGGTGTGGAGGACCAAAATCGATCTAGAACATATTTTTCCTCCTTCAATTATCATTGGCATGTCGAAGAGTGGGGTGGTGTTGTAATCTCATCCATATTTGCATAGTATCTTCAAGAAATTAGGCTCCCTATGCCAGTTGTTCCTGAATAATGCATGTTGAGTTAGTGACCACGGCAATTCACTGGGCTCATTCTTCTAGAGGCATGACATATTGCTTGTGCCTTTCTTGGTCACCGTGGTCCAGTTCTTGCATTACGCTAGTAGACAGTCTTTGTAGCTCTATAGTAGATAGCTATGCTAAGTGGACTTGAATGTTCCCAATAACCAGTTCATAAGTGTGAATTATGGTAGTGCAGGGGAGTAAAAATACGTTGCTTCTAGCAAGCAGGGTCTGGAAATGGTAGAGATGTCCCAATAGGTCCCGGTACCGCAATGTTCCTGCCAAAATTGGTTCACAGATAATCCTTCTAGGCAGAAGCCCATGCACACTCCTATTACTATACTCATCATCTCCCGATCCTCTTATCAGTTCCTCCTGTGTGTTGGGATCCATAACAGAAAGACGAGCATTATATAACGTATGAATAAGTATAAAAAACTAGAATGTGGATAGCCAATGCTGCTTGATAGGTGAATAAATAGCAAACCCAATGTCTTCTAGCAATTCGTGCCCCAATCGAAGCTACTTAATGGTGAGGTAGCTCGAATGTGGCGTGTACCCTCGATCTGTTGAACTATACTTATCATAAATGGTGATATTGATGATTTACCACCCATTTTTTGTGTTTGTAAGTGTTTTTTCACATTAACTCGAGATGAGCTGACGTTCTTCCTTCGTCTCCAAGGTCGTGTCCCTATAATGTCAAAGCGTGGCTGATGTGTTGAGGGCATTTTCGTATCTCAACAGAAGGTTGAAATAAGGTGATCCTGCAAGTCGATCGAGAGTCTTTTAGAAGCATTTATTCCATTCGTGGAAGGAGAATTCTTGTGCAAGATGGCTGCATCATACGTCCGTAGGTGATTTATTTCTCGAAACATTCGCAGATTCTCCCGGATACACATGATTGCAGACAGGTCCATAATCTTATGCACGCTGAGGTTAGTAGTACTCTAGTAATTCTGGTTGGGTAAGGGTCGAGCACACCCTTGCATGTTGCACGTCAGTAGGTAACCATGTGGGTCAACCGACCTTTGGGGCCATCTGGCTAAGGGAGTTTCTATGCGCAGGATCACCCTACTCCAGTACTTCCTCCAGGTAGGGGATAAAGGTCCCTGCATAGGTGTTTCATATCGGGTTAGCGGTACTGCTTCAGACCTACATTATGTGAAACCCTTAAGCTTTGCAAGCTTCTGAGTGTCATATGCACCCTCTTGGCAAGGCAAGGTTCTTTCTATGGTATAGATGCAACAAAAGTTTCTGACGGTCTGAAGGCTACGAAGCACTGAAACCTCATGCAGCTAGCTCTACCAATTCTCTAGCTCCTCATCGGATTCGAAAAATCATTCACTATCCTTTTCCCAACAGACCATCCCTTCATCTGTGGGGTTAACTCGATCTTCATCTTGTGCAGTGATTTTATAAATATGATCTAATTCTTCCCTCATATGGATAGGCTCGGTATACCAGGAACCATCTGCAGGATCCAGGGGTACTATGACATGCGTTCCTTCGCTTTCAAACACCATGCTTCATTTCTTGAGGTTGATAATGCCTCCTAGGTCCATTTCCCAATCCAGTCCAAGGAGTACAGGGTAAGGGTCTCCATCTTCAACTATATCAATTAATTCAAAGTCAGCTAGGACCCTTGCCCCTACAATGTAAACCATAAATTTTGGTAACCTACCCAGGGGAATGATTTTCTGTTGATTTTCCATGCGCAGCTTGATAGGCGACCATTCCAATTTGAGCTTTCCCATCCACTGCCATGTTTTCTTGGGTAAAACATTAGCATCAAATCCAAGATCTAAGATAACCTGATCCAATTCATAGTCTCTGATTTGTGTAGTTATCCGCATTTCTCTCCCTGTGCATTTCTTAGACCTGTACAGTTTTTGCACATCCTTGGTCCCAGGAATCAAGGTGGGTCGAGCTGCGCAGGTATTCATTAAGGCTAGGAGACTTCCTATGGCTTGCAGGTTCTTGAGAAATTTCAGACATGCCTTCAAAAAGGTCTCAATTTCTTCCTCGTTTTGATACTGTGTAGGGGCTGCAAGTAGTACCTGTTCCTTGCAGGATACCTCTTTGCTTCCCTTGGTGTCCAGATTGCTACGTGTTATGACTTTTACACTTGGATCTGCTTCACGTAGCTCAATTTTAACCCTCTGTACATTCTGCGGAGGGGTAGGCTTCTTTTCCTGCATTCTGGCTATTAGGATCAGGCAGTCTTCTACCTCATGGTCTAGCTGTTTATAGTATTTAAACGATGGTTTGGTGGGATTAGGGCATTCTCTGGAAAAGTGCCCTATTTCTCCATAGTTATAACATATTAGCTGACCTCGTCCTTGGCCTGTGTTTCCTCCCCAACCTCCTTTGCCTCAGGCCGGTGATCCTCCAAAGTGCGTAGCCAGTCTTGGCGATGCAGGGTCTGATTGCACTTGATATAGGTTCCCTCGATCCATCATTAAGTCATATGTTCAGAAATTATTCGCGTCATGTCCTATGGATTGATAGAGCTGGCAACATTGTTTTTTTAGCTCTGGGACATACGCACCCAGCCAAGGGAAATCATTCATATCATGTACGCCTACTACTAGACAATCATCACACCATAGCGTAGATCCGCTTGATGCTAGTCGCAACAAGACAGGTTCCCTAATTTCCCCTAGGTGTAGTGGGCTAGGTGCTCCGGCTTGCATATAATCAGTTAATAGAGGGCACTGATCCTTTGTGTGACTAGATACTCGACAACGTATACATGAGAGATCTACGCAGATGTCTTTTCCTCTCTCTTTTCGTAGGTTTTGTATCTATATGTGCATAGCCCCTAGCTGTTCCTGGATCTGTTGTACTCCTATTGAGGTATCTTCCCAAGGAGCAGCTTCTATAGCTTTCTCCTGCGATTCAAACGTCTGCTGATTCATTGGTGTGCGCAGGTGAGGTAAGAACATGGCGATGAACCATTCCGTATGTTGTCTATCATAATATTTGAACCATCCTTCCCTAATTGCCTTCTTTAACCATTGATCTGCCTCCCATACTGATTCAGACGCACCTTTCTTGAAGTCCTTTACGTCTGCGACTAACTAGGAATAAGACTTTGGCTTGAGGAATTGTTTCTTTAGAGCATCCTTAATATCCTGAATGGAGGCGGTTCCATTCTAGGCAACATATCACATATACCAATCCAGAGCTTTGTCTTCAAATGCTAAAGATAGTTGCACCCTTTTTATTGTATCACTTTCCACGTTCTACGTAGTCCAGAAAGAGTCCGCAACGAACCAAAATCGATCCATGTCCTCATCTCCTACCCCTTTGAAGGTAGGCAGTTTCAAATGCACAACCATATCAATATCCAAGGATGACGTTATAGGTGAATTCTTACCCTTGCATGCCCTAGGTGGTGATGTAGCAGGTTCCTTTATTGGGCTATAGGCGGCCCTTCCTCCTTCAAGCTTGGTTCGATAATACTTACCACTGCATGTCGCGCTCCCGTCTAGATCTGAGGTCATTCAGTCGGTATGGCTACACAGAATGCTCTTCTCGCATAGCAACTTCTTGATTAGTAATGGTAACATCTTCAGAAACTTACCCCAGAATCCTTTGAAGAATCGTCACTCGGCCTCAGAGTATGATACAAATTGATCAATGGAAAACTCTATCACAAAGCCTCCTAACACACTATCCATCGAGTGATCCACCATGCATGTAATAGTATTATCGATTCTTTCCAGCTGTTCAAGCAGATATGGATTCCATTGACTGACTCGCTCATCCTTCCAACACTTCTGGAACTCTACCAGCCTGGCCATCCACTCTTGAATTTCAATTGCAAAGGCTACAAAGAATATTTCATAGCTTTGAGTTAGAACATACCTATTTTTCCAGCTTTCTGTTGTTAAATTTTCACTTAAATTTTATTTTAGTGTAAACTCCTAGATCTACCTTTCGAACCATTCCTCGCTCTCTTTTCTTTTAGGCTTCCATTATACTCTTGTCATTACCTGATCCCTTCCTCAAATCTCTTCTGGTCCCCAAAACAGAATAATTGTTTGGCTTGAGGGGTCCTGACCCAGGTTCGGTGTGCAAGGTTTTCAAACAAACCCCTATACTACTGGCCCTTTTGGCAGTGACCCGATTGCGTAGGTCACAGTCTCACTCGAAGTAGTATGGGTGGGTGCTGGAACCAGGTTTCCGCACCCTGAGAAAGGAAGGGTAAGGCAAGCAGGGTTGTGTTTTGTTCAGATTACCTTGTCCCTGTGCAGGATTAAATATGTATTCAATTGCATCCACGTGCACTAGATCTACAATTATATGCTTTTCATAACATCAACACAACATTACATAACTAGAACAAAATAGATCTAGATCCAATTCAATACACAGACTTTCGCAGCATGATATAACCAAAGAAGAACAGATCTAATCTTTAAATATATAGACCTTTGTGGCGCAAAGATAGAAAACGCATAACACATTAATTACCAGTAAATCATTCAAAAGTACTCACAGATTCAGATCTAATAATCATGCGTATTCATTCATTCATCAACCTCTCCTTACAATTCCCTTCCCAACCTGTGCACACAGCAGCAGGGTCTGCACACAGTTGGACTAGGATCCCTGCGCACATAGCCAGTAGGAGTTTGTTTCCCCCAAAACCCAAACAGATTGCTTACACAACAGATCAAATCAATAGCTTATCAAATCATACCTCTTACAATCCGAAATGCTTCACTATTTATAACAATCTAGCTTTATCATTCCTATGGTCCGTAACCCATGGTTTTCGAACCCTTAGTTTACCCTTTAACCCATTACAATGTGTTCAGGGCTTTGACTGCCCAAAAACCTCTGCGCTATACTAAATATAATAAAAAATAACCAAAATGGACCAGTTTCGTAGCTTGTTAGGAGACCCTGTTCCAACATAAATTCTTGGGCTAAAAGCTCAAGATCTAGCTCCTTTAATCTCCTCCACTGAAAATAGTTGTTGGATGAACAACAGATTTAGAAGACTACATTGTCAGAGAGGGGGGCTCAATAACCTGCTACTAGATATGTCAAATTAGCTCCAGAGTGATGGAAAAAATAGATCCAATGTGGGGAGATGATCCCTCATAGGATTTCCAGCTGAAATAATGGAAACTTATTTCCTCCAATAGATCTATAGGATTGGACTCACAATCCTTGAAGGGACTATTGTTGCATGGACATAAAACCCAATGGCATGAATGTCGGATATAGATCTGTTGCTCCTAGAAGACTAAATGTGAAGAACAAAGTGGTAGGATGAATCCTCCACTAGTTTCCTAGTTAAATGATAGAAACAACCTCCTGAAGATGGCACTAATGCCCGATAAGGAATAGAGCTCAATAGAAAACCTTCCCAGAGTAGGCACACAAGTCCCCTATGGTTAAGGGTGGAATTCTTGCTCAGGAACACCCTGTGCTAAACAGAATTGAAAACTTATCTAAACAAGTGTGCATGGAGAGGTCGCCTAACAAATCCAAATCTCAACAGATCAAATAATAATCCAAGTATCCAAATCTGCCTTCTATTGTGCCTTCACCTTAATTATATAGATCATGAGCCTTCCATAGCCTAGACCCAGTCCATAAATGCACTGTACATGTGGACATAAGTCTCCATGGTTGAGTGTGTTGTTTCTCCATGTCCTCCATCATGTGTGCATTAAATGCATCACTTCCTCCACTAAATTATCGTAAGTGCTTTATGATCTTACTTTTAATGTAGTATGATCTCAGCTGACCTCTTTAAAGATCCTGATGATTTTATATTTAAGATCCATGATCTTATTTGATTGCTTCATCCTCCATGATCTATCTCATAAATGAGACATGATCTCCACTACTTTATCATTAATGGAGCTGCTCCATTACTCCATGATTTAGATCTAGATCTCGAATATCCACATACACACATGAAAAGTGGATTTTATTCATCTCTGAGGATTACAGGTCCCTGCACAATTTTATTTACTTAATTAATTAAGTTTATTAAGAACTCTAGCATTCCAAATATTATGTGAAAATTTTGGAATCTTACATGAGGAGCAGTGTTCCTGGCCACTTTAAGTGGAGAATACCTTCCTGGGTATGGCAATGGGAGTGGTATGAAGCTGTACAAGAATGAACATGTGCCTACCAAATGACTATCTGGACAGAGTATCACACCTATGCATATGGGATGGAGGATGCACAGAAACATGTGATGCGCACACGATAGTTGTGTGAGGAGGTTGATTGGGCTGCAGAGGTGTCAAAAATTAGACGTTGGAATAGTAAATATGGAAAATGCAACTTTATTACCATTTACGGGAGTGTCTAGGTTGAATTTAATGAAGGTATTTCACCAGATTTGGGACTGTTTTGTCATTTATAGAGACACATTAATGCAAAAGGAACTGTTGAAGATGCGCCACAAGTATAAATATGACCTATGTGGTCTCAATAATTTAATTTTATTTCTGAGTGAATTATTGGTTGTAATATCTATGATTTGCACTGCATAATTTTTTTCTATGTCTGGCTTAGATCCAAGATTCGAGGAAGCATTATGCCACGTAGGGTTGGGATACCTAATTCCAACAGTATGACGGCCACACAACCTAGCGATGACCCTAATGTGCCCGAGGTTCCTATCACTGAAATGTCTGGTCCCTCGAAGTCTAAGAAGGTGTAGTCATCTGGCACCAAAAAATCCTCAAGGGAGAACACCCCGAAGTCGCATTCCACTGCAGTTGAGCATCAAAAAAGGCCCATGGAAAAGCTCCCAGAAATGGTTATGGAGGAAAACAAGGATGTGGTTGAAGTTTCCGCATTCTCACACTTTCCAACCTACAGCGTTGATCCAGATCTATGCAAGAATGCAAAAAAATACATAAATAACCATGACCATAAATATGCAGTGGAAATAATGCTTCATTTCCTTAATAAAAGAATTACTGAAATAAGCTTATAGACATAATGGAAATAAAATAGCTAGGGTGCTGGTAGAGAATATTTGAGAAGAGATGTGGTGGCTATAGACCTCTGAACTATGTTACATTGAGGCTCGAGGGCCTATTTATTATTGAGAAACAATGGAGAAGTCTAAACGTCCAAAAACCTAACCCTAGGAGATGAAGCGCCAAAACTATGTGCCCCGTTTGGGTAAATTCGTGGTTCAACTTCCCAGGGACATAACTTTGGCATCTGATCTTGGTTTGACATGCTCAATAGCTTGTTAGAAAGATATGTCTAAGGAGTACAACTTTCGGTGTGAGCAACGTCAGTCCATGGACCCATGTTGCTCCTGATTTTCCCAAAAAACGTCGTTTAGGGCCTCAAAACGGCTCCAAAAGTTCAGGGCCCGAAAAAATGCTAAAAATAGTAAGCATTGTTGCAACTTCAAACCTAAAAGAACTAATGGTGGGGGTTAAAATGGAATAGGTGGGTGGCCACCAATATCCACCTAGATCAGTGAGGCCCAAAAACAACTTCGGGAGTGGAGGACTCGAAAACCTGCTAAAAATAGTAAGTTGCGCTGAATGTGAAAAGCTGCAAGAATTGATGGTGCTAGTCCAAATGGAATAGGTGGGTGGCCACCGATATCCACCTGGATCATTCCTCCCTCCTTAGGAATCAATGGTCCCCATTCCATTAAGATCCTCCATTAGATGAGGCAAATTCTGTTGACCTGGGTATTAGATTTGTTGAAGATGTCATGGACCTGTGGGTGGACATGCTGGATGCGTTTAGTAAATTTGTTTTCTTTATCAGCCTTAGATAGTATGTGTTTGGATTCTGTATCTATAGTTGCGGGATCTATGGAAACATCAGGCGATGGTGCGTTGGGAGTTATATCAATGGAGTGCTTGTCATGATAGTGTAGAGGAACCTTTGTGAGTGAGGAGAAAATGTCCTCATATTCCTCCATGACTTTGTCCATTTGCTATAGCCATGCAGGGGAGCCCTGTTTCGAAGTTGTGGCCACAATATTATTCTTTCCTTGTGAGCAAGTTGTAAGGAAAATAAATTTCTTGGTTTGGTAAACAATCTTACTATGTTGTTTTGCAGTAGTAAAAGAGATGACAGGAGGTGGTACTACCTCCAGTATCCTGTACAAGTTATTTCCAAAAGTAATAAAAATAGCACAAGGCCTAGACTCATACACATCATGTTTCCTCCAAAAGTATGGTTGGCCCAATAATACATCAGCTACATCCAGAGGAGCAACATCACACAATACCTCATCCGTGAATGGCTTCATACTGTATGGAAGGCGACACTGCTAGAGGATGCGGAGATCTGTCCATGGGTGGAGCCACCAGATGGTATATGGATATAGGTGTGCTATGGTCGGTAGGCCGAGACACTTCATGACCTCGGCTGAAATGAGGTTCTTTTGGCTTCTTCTATCGATGATAAATTGCAGTGGAGAACCCTTCACCCACATTTGGAATGGAAGAGGTGCTCCCATTCCTCTGGATACTCCCTCTGGATCTTGGTGGTGGCAACAATGGCATTGGGATATGCATCAATGATCTACTTCTCTTTGGCATTTCCTTTTTCTGGTTCTGACTCAAGATTAGAAAATGCATCCGATTCGAGTGCCTTTAGTTTGGCCACCAATGACTGTTTGGCCCGACAGTCGTTTGCGCTGTGAGTGAGGTTGTTATGAAATTAACATCACTTCCCTGTGTCCTTCTTTGGCTTTATGGTTTTGTTCTGAATCACACTGCTTTGGCCTTTCCCCTTGTTCTTTGTGTTGAAAATGCAGCAAGATGATGGAGCTTAGTGAAATGAAGTCGCCTTCACTAAGTGGGCCCGCAGGCAAATTCTGGCGCAAAATCTATTTTTAGACTATGTCTATTTTTAGACTATGTCTATTTTTAGACATATGGAGCATGGTTCGAGGATTCCAGTTTGAGATTCTTGAATTATGTGTCATGTTGGTAAAAATAGATGAGACTCTATTTTTGAGGTCAAAGAGGTCGAAGTCTATTTTTAGACTGCCTCTCCTTAAAACAGGGAAGTCAAATATTATTTACCCTTAATAATATTTAGACTATAAACAGCATTTTACTCTCTTGGAGCACTTCAGTTCGAGCTACAGAAGTGGCTCATGCATCTGACAGAGGAATAACGTGGTTCCCAAGGGTTTGATGGCATCATGCATGGTTGACTTCAGTTGGACTTCAGTGGCAGAAGTTTGGAGGAGTTAATGGGACAGCTAGTGGAGTTGTGTTCTGTTTATTTTAGTTGAACTAGTTGAGATTAGTTTAACTAGCTAATCAATTATTTATGAGTGGAGTGAATTAAATATTATTTAATTCATTAATTAGTAACTCATTATTCAACTCAAGAACACATCAGTTCACTATAGTGCATGATCAGTTTAGTGGAGACCAGTGAAAGAGATAGATGAAAGGGTGGAGTTAGCTATCAGTTGTGACTATACTGTTGCTATTTGCAAAACACAGATAGATGGAGTAAGCCCATGAGGATTGTGCAGTTCAGGCTGGTGGTTTATCTATATAAAGAGGCCATCCCATAGCATTGAAACACGCAATAGAGGCAAGGCAATTAGTGGTGAGTTTTGAACCAGTAACCTGTTCAAAACCAAGCTAAGTTGTGTGTAACTTCATGAGATAATACTGAGTACTTGTGAGGAGTATTGTACTGATTTAGTTACTTGATTTCTCCATTATAATATACACAATAGGTGCGGGGTTTTCAGCTATAAGCTTTCCCCATACATACTGTGTTAATGTGTATGATGATTTGATGTGTTATCGCTTGATTTTATTTCCGCATGTGTGATGATCTGAGTTGAGTTGAGTGGAAGAGATTATGTGTTGTGTATGAAGTTCAAATAGTATGTGACCAGGATAGTCTCGGTGGATAATTAATCATTATTCGGAAAATTTCTACATGGTATCAGAGCTATTGGAGCAGAGATTGATCATCACAGTGATTACAAACTTATTTCGGTAGACAGAGTCTGCATGCGGGCCAGGTAGCCTCCGGATTCATCTTTCTTCGGAAAGTGAAAGGTCTGGTAAACGCCCCTTGCAGTCGATCTCTGTGCTAGAAATAATTTGTTCTCATGATCTAGAGCGGTTGAGCTTTGAGGTGGAATTCGAAATTTTGCAGCAGTTTTGTTTTCTTGGTGCCAGTGTTGAAAATGTCTTTCAACGGTTTGCGACTCGAATATGCTCTTGAAGGGAGTTCGAATTATGTTGCATGGAAGGATCGCATGGAGGCAGTATTAGAAGATAATGGTCTGAAGGAGTTCGTAGATACGGATGTCCAAAAGCCCACTGATCCTGCTAAAGTCGAAGTATGGCAAAAGAAGATGGCGAAGTGTCGAAGGATCCTGTTGGAGGGCATCAAGGATCATATTGTATCCAGCCTGCATGGAAAAGCTACTCCATATTTAATGTGGAAAGCTTTGACGGATCTATTCCAGAGTAAGAGTGACCAAAGGAAGCTGGCGCTCAAAGATAAGCTCAGGAACATCAAGATGGAGAAGGGCGACAGTATTGCCAAATACCTTAGTATCGCCAAAAGCTCACTAATCGCATGCTTGGTTTCAAGTGTGCTGGGATCGGTATGGTTCTTGGACAGCGGTGCGTCATTTCATATGACGGGAGATCGGGAGTTGTTCTCAGATCTGGAGGACAAAGATTTGGGTGTGCACATCGAGATGGGCGATGATGGTAGATACGGTGCGACTGGTATCGGTACCATATCCTTTCAGAGGGAGTCTGGTAAACCCTTTGTATTGAGGGATGTCATGCATGTACCTGGATTGAAGAAGAACTTGATCTCTGTGGTGATGTTGGAGGATAAGGGGTATGATGTGGTCTTCAGCGAAGGAAAAGTCTTCCTGCGCAGTAAGACTACTGGAGAGACCCGGAAGATAGGGGTTCAAACCAAGAACCTTTATCAGTTGCAGGTAGATGGCTGCGCAGCTATGGCATGCAAGGCGGGAGAAGTGGTGAGCCGGGATGATGAGGGCGAACTGTGGCACAGGAGATTGGGCCAACTTCACCATGGAGCTTTGAAGATCCTGCAGCAAATTTCTACTGGGCTTCCTAAGGGCACTCTTGCGCAGTCAGATCAGTGCAAGGGGTGTACCTTGGGGAAGTATGTGAAAGCCACCTTTCACGAGAAGGATAGTCGCGCCACGACGATCCTTGAGAGAGTTCACACAGACGTGTGTGGTCCTTTCTCGGTTGCTTCGACAGCAAAGCACAGGTATTATGTGATCTTTGTTGATGATTTCTCTCGAAAGTGCTGGATCTTCTTCATGTCGAAGAAGAGCGATACATTCGCGAAGTTCTGTGAGTTTAAAGCACTGGTCGAGAAGGAGTCGGGAAAGAAGGTGATTGCTCTAAGGAGTGATAACGGTGGTGAATTCATCTCGGCTGAATTCAAGGAGTTCTGCAGCGCAGAAGGGATTCGGAAAGAGCTCATCGCACCCCATAACCCACAGCAGAACGGGGTGGCTGAGCGGAAGAACAGAACGATCGTGGGTGCTGCACGGGCGATGTTGCATGATCAGGGCCTACCCCTTCACTTGTGGGATAAGGCATGCAATACAGCAGTGTATGTGCAGAACCGTTGTCCTCACAAGGTTCTTGGCATGAGTACACCAGAGGAGGCTTATTCTGGCAAGAGGCCTGATATTTCCCATTTGCGGATTTTTGGTTCTCTTGTCTACATGCATGTGACGAAGGATGCGAGAAGGAAGCTGGATCCAACTGCTGAGGTTGGAATATTTGTGGGGTACACTGATACACCTCACAACTATCGGGTGTATTTTTTAGACAGTCGAAAGACTGTTGTGCGACGGGATATAAAATTTCAGGAGGAGAAAGCCATGCGGTGTTCGCTTGAGAGGGAGCTACACTTGCATGCAGATGAGGAGCTGTTAGTTCCTAAGGAGGAGCTTCCGGATGTGGATCAGCCACAAGAGGAGGTTTAGGAGGTGGAAGAAACCACCCAGGCAGCGCCAACCATCAGAGGGCGCATGCACACTACAGAAGCTGAGCGACTGGCTCGGGATGCAGAGAAGGTTGTAGGACCACCTACAGCACAGCGCAGATAGAGACAGTCACCAGATCGGTACACTGGATACATGGCTCTTGTGAGTCAATGTGTTGTGACAGAGCCATCCTCTTTTGAGGAAGCTGTGGAGGAACATGCATGGGTTGATGCCATGATCGAAGAATATGATTCGATCGTCAAAAATAGTGCATGGGAGATTGTCCCAAGACCGATGGGGAAATCAGTGGTGGGTTCGCAATGGATCTACAAGGTGAAGCAGGCAGCTGACGGGAGTGTGGAGAAGTACAAGGCGAGATTTTTTGCCCGTGGCTTTTCACAGATCGAGGGGATTGACTATGAGGAGAATTTTTCACCTGTCGCAAGGTACTCTTCCATATGGACGATCCTTGCTCTCTCAGCGCAGATGGGGTGGCACATTCATCAGATGTATGTGAAGACTTCGTTCCTCAATGGAGTTATTGAGGAGGAGGTGTACATAGAGCAGCCTGAAGGTTTTGATATCTTCAGCAGTGAGTCGCATGTGTGCCGACTCAAGAGAGCACTGTACGAGTTGAAGCAAGCACCTCGTGCTTGGTACACTCGGATAGACAACTACTTCATCAGGCTTGGATTCTCCAAGAGTGAGGAGGATCCAAACCTGTACCAAATTGTGGTGGAGGGGAAGCTGTTGATCATCGTACTGTATGTAGATGATCTGATTTTGACTGGCGATGAGCAGTTGATACTTTCATGCAAGGAGGATCTTGCACGAGAGTTTGAGATGAAGGACTTGGGCATCCTTCATTATTTCTTGGGATTGGAGATTTGGCAGCGCAGCGAAGGACTGTTTGTTTCTCAGGGCAAGTATGCCCGAGAGATTCTGGAGAGGTTCAACATGCAAGGCTGCAAGCTTGTTGACACTCCTCTTCCTGGTGGTTGGAGGAAGGAGGATGCTACTTCAGCGGAGGTAGTGGATGCCATTGTCTATCGACAGTTGGTGGGGTCGCTTATGTATCTGGTCAATACACGACCCGATATATGCTATGCAGTTAACCAGCTTTCACAAGCTATGGTTAAGCCTACCAAGCTCTTTTGGAAGGCAGGCAAGCATGTATTGTGCTATATTAGAGGCACATCGGGATATGGTTCATGGTACAGACAGGAGGATCAGTTGAGGCGGCATGGCTTCACGGATTGGTATCATCATATCAGAGATTGTGTTCAGCGGAGAATCATGATGCTTTCATATGTTCCCACGGAGGATCAGGATGCCGACATCCTGACGAAGGCACTCACCAGGAGCAAGTTCGAATTCCACAGAGGCAGGATAGGGGTTGCAGATAATCCATATCTTGCTGAGAGGGAGTGTTGAAAATGCGGCAAGATGATGGAGCTTAGTGAAATGAAGTCGCCTTCACTAAGTGGGCCCGCAGGCAAATTCTGGCGCAAAATCTATTTTTAGACTATGTCTATTTTTAGACATATGGAGCATGGTTCGGGGATTCCAGTTTGAGATTCTTGAAGTATGTGTCATGTTGGTAAAAATAGATGAGACTCTATTTTGAGGTCAAAGAGGTCGAAGTCTATTTTTAGACTGCCTCTCCTTAAAACAGGGAAGTCAAATATTATTTACCCTTAATAATATTTAGACTATAAACAGCAGTTTACTCTATTGGAGCACTTCAGTTCGAGCTACAGAAGTGGCTCATGCATCTGACAGAGGAATCACGTGGTTCCCGAGGGTTTGATGGCATCATGCATGGTTGACTTCAGTTGGACTTCAGTGGCAGAAGTTTGGAGGAGTTAATGAGACAGCTAGTGGAGTTGTGTTCTGTTTATTTTAGTTGAACTGATTGAGATTAGTTTAACTAGCTAATCAATTAGGTATGAGTGGAGTGAATTAAATATTATTTAATTCATTAATTATTAACTCATTATTCAACTCAAGAACACATCAGTTCACTACAGTGCATGATCAGTTCAGTGGAGACCAGTGAAAGAGATAGATGAAAGGGTGGAGTTAGCTATCAGTTGTGACTATATTGTTGCTATTTGCAACACACAGATAGATGGAGTAAGCCCGTGAGGATTGTGCAGTTTAGGCTGGTGGTTTATCTATATAAAGAGGCCATCCCATAGCATTGAAACACACAATAGAGGCAAGGCAATTAGTGGTTAGTTTTGAACCAGTAACCTGTTCAAAACCAAGCTAAGTTGTGTGTAACTTCATGAGATAGTACTGAGTACTTGTGAGGAGTATTGTACTAATTTATTTACTTGATTTCTCCATTATAATATACAAAATAGCTACGGGGTTTTCAGCTATAATCTTTCCCCATACATACTGTGTTAATGTGTATGATGATTTGATGTGTTATCGCTTGATTTTATTTCCGCATGTGTGATGATCTGAGTTGAGTTGAGTGGAAGAGATTATGTGTTGTGTATGAAGTTAAAATAGTATGTGACCAGGATAGTCTCGGTGGATAATTAATCATTATTCAGCAAATTTCTACACTTCGATTCAGGGGCACCTTTCAGATTCGCAGAACCAAAGTCTCACTTCTTCTACTTAAATTTTTGCTCGATCTTGGCAGAATAGCGATATGTCGTGCCAAGCGATGTAATGTCAAGGAACTCTATTTCCTGCTGAATGTGTTTGTGCAGATAGTTGTGGTACTTGAGCACCAAATGTCTCTCTGAATATTTAATGCCCAACTTTGTGTGTAGGGTATGGAACAGATTCGTCAGATCGTGCACATCTTAATCCCTTTCTTGCTGCAATGTGGTCCATTAGATGTATTTGTCCTCATAGCTCCCCACTGGGTAATATTGTTCCTTGATGTCGTCTTAGAACAAATTCCAAGTGGGTGTGGCTAAGAATAGAGAGGGTTCCTCTTCATCCTCTTGCTCACAGTAGGTTTCCCACTAGTCTTTGACATGGGGGGCGGCTTTGAGGAGTGAAAAAATAATCTTTTCTTGGTCAGAGAAATCATGGACCGAGAAATACCCTTCCAGCAAATTTAACTATCTATCTATGGCATCTGTATCTATTTAGACTTAAAATATAGGAATGTCAAAGTTTACTTGTACCTTGAAGGGAGTGGTGCATCCAGAGTGGATGTTGGATGCAGATGCGCCGTAGGTGGGCAGTTGTTGGAAGATCTGAGCAAAGTTATCCATCTTCATGTTCCTTTGATTATCGAGGGCCTCCTCGAGCAATATTTTGATAGGATCTTATGCTCCCTCATATTTCTTTTCTTCTTCCATGGGAGGTCATCAGGGTTTGCAAGGCTGATCTTGCAAGGGTTCAACCAGATCAATCCCTAACTCCTTATACGCTGACCATGTTGGGGACATGCAAAGAAAAATAAAGAAAGAGAAGACCACTCTAATACCACTAATCTGGACTTATGCAGGAATGCAACAGAATACATAAATAACCATGAAAATAGAGATGCATCGGAAATAATGCTTCATTTCATTAATAAAAGAATGACTAAAATAAGCTTACAAACATAATGGAAATAAAATAGCTAGGGTGATGGTAGCAAATCTTTGAGAATAGATGTGGTGGCTACAGACCTCTGAATTATGTTACATTGAGGCTCGAGGGCCTATTTATTATTGAGAAACAATGGAGAACTCTAAATGTCCAAAAACCTAACCCTAGGAGATGAAGCACCAAAACTATGGACCACATTTGGGTAAATTGGTGGTTCAACTTCCCAGGGACGTAACTTTGGCATCCGATATCTGTTTGGCACATTCAATAGCTTGTTAGAAATATTTTTCTAACGAGTACAACTTTTGGTGTGAGAAACATCAGTCCATGGACTGATTTTGCTCCTGGTTTTCCCAAAAAAGGTCATTTAGGGCCTCAATACGGCTCCAAAAGTTTAGGACCCGAAAAACTGCTAAAAATAGTAAGTTTTGCTGCAACTTAAAAACTGAAAGAACTGATGGTGGGGGTTCAAATGGAATAGGTAGGTGGCCACCAATATCCACCTGGATCATTAAGGCCCCAAAACAATGGTGGGATTGGAGGACTTGAAAACAAGCTGAAAATAGTAAGTTGTGTTGAATGTGAAAAGCTGCAAGAATTAATGGTGCTGGTCCAAATGGAATAGGTGGGTGGCCACCGATATCCACCTGGATCAATCGCGCCATGGAAACCGATGATAAGTGCACCCAAATACCTTGACAAAGTGTGCATGAGCCTCCAAATGTTGTTAATCCCAAAAAAGGTCGTGATGGAGGAAGAAATGTTTGCCAAAGTAGTGCAACTCAGAATGGAGGACTAGGAAATTGCGGATGTTGACAAATTTCTTGAACTTGTGCCAGAGCAGTACCTTGACCAAATTCAGTATGAAGGGGGAATAATGCACCTAGAATCGAATATATGGGTTTTGGGTCTGTACAAGGCATGGCTGTTAAACTTACTGCATATCCCTCACTTTCGGCGTAGCCCAATAAATAACATCTGTGTTCAGAAATTTCTTGCGATGGTGCATGATAAGGCACTATGGTTGGGCGAGCATATTCCCATAAATGTTTCACTATTCCATAGGATCACTAGTTTACCAACTAAAGGCACAGATCTAAATGTATATTTTGGCAAAAAAGGGAAAGAAAAATCCCTTGTAGAATAGATCAAGAATAAATATCAATTCTTGGGGAAGAGTCGAGGCTTTTTGGTCAGCAAGATAAATGACCCGGTTGTCCAGTTTGGCACGCTCATCTTGTCTTGCAAGATGATGCTCAAATGTAGACCCAAGGAGGTGCTCGCACATGTGATTGCTCTATAGGACAGTGTGAGAAAGGTGTCATTTACAACTAGTCTCCTTATTTATCTAAGGAGTTTCTAGAAATTTTGCATTAAGCACAAGAGGAAGGCAAGCAATTTCACTATGCTTGGTTGTTGCTCTTAATTACATTAATCAGGTAGAATACCCCTGAGGGAACCTATTTTATTGAGATTGAGCCTTAGATGTACGAAGCTACGTGCCATGTCACATTATGGAACTCATCCGACCTCGTGTGTGCTAAAGAGAAAAAACATTTCTAGGTCATGTTCTACACGTCCCTTTATCAAGTGGTATAGTCCAAGCCGAGACTGTCGCCCACAGTATATGATCAGTACAATATGGTAGCTAAATTCAAGTATACATTCCATAACATACATATTCACGTGAAAGGCGTCATGGAAGGAGTTTGGTATGAGTTACCATACTTAGTAATGGATGATGATTTGATAAATATAGCTCCAAAGTGGTCACCCACCTGGTTGACTTGAAAAACACTGACGAAGTTGCACAGTGATTCTCAGTCGGAGAAAAAAATAGAGAAGGTTACTGAGAAGCCTGTCAAAAACGAAGCCACGCCAACCACCACTAGTGAGATGATCAACCTAGAAAAAGAGACTCAGCCTGAGAAGAATGGCTCTACCCCAAAAGATACAGTGGAGGAAGTAGAATCAAAAGCCTCTAAAGGTACCAAGTGTGACTCTCAGTCTATCGAAGGATCCAGAAAGAAAAAGAAGGTGTCTAAATATGATGGAGAGGATGTCTTGATGGTAACGAAGGAAGATTTGAATGATATTTAAAATAGACCAATAATTAGGGAAATTTTGAGGTCTAAAATGGGCCTTCTAAATAAATTATAAAATAATAATTGAAATAATAAAATAAGATTAGATTACATCATCAAATTTTAGAGGGAAAAAAGAAAAATTATTTTTTTCAACCCGTATTTTCAACTTATCTCCCTATGGATTTACTCAAATTTTGAGCTGAAACACTCATTGGATGAAAATTTTATTCCTCATCCAAGGAATACCCATGTTCTATACTTTCAATGGACCCTTCTACATAAAAAATGAATGAAGCATGTGATTGCAATCACGTTTTTGCATGTATTTTTCATTTTTCGTGTAGTAGGTTCTATTGAAAGTATACAAGATGGGTACTCATTGGATGAGAATTAATTTTTTCATCCAATGAGTACTCCCACTCAAAATTTGAGTAAAACCTTAGGGAGATAAGCTGAAAATATGAGTTGAAAAAGTTGTTTTATTATTTTATTATTTTTAATATTTTTACTTTTTTACTCTAAAAATGGTGAATCATCCCCCATGGTTGACAACATCAGATTGAATCCTAATGGTTTTTATAAATTTTATCTTGGTTGTACATTTTTATTAAGATGACCATTTTAGACCTCAAAATTCTCCTAATGTTGGAGGTGCAATATAAAATTGCGTTGGAAGTTGTTAAGGTGGGAATGCAAGAACTCAAAGTGCAAGCGAGCCTAATACAAGTGAGCATTGCCCACGTGAGCCAGACTAGCACACGGGTATTAGATATTGCATTTCCAGCAACCGGGGATGTCCAGCTTGCACAAATCCCCATGCTATCCATTGATGTGGATGCCAGCCGACGCACTCAATTCCACGGTTTAGGTGACATTAACATTAATTTATTTGTGTTACCTGTAGGAAAGTTGCACTTGATGCATACGAAGATCACTGAAAAACTTCACTTTATATAAGCCATTGCTCAGAAATATGCTGAAGACTCAAAGAAGCAGGCTACAAAAGCCCAACAGAATCAGCAAGCAGTAGAGGCAACATACCACGCAGCCAAATCCTAGCACGCTGCACCTGAAGCCAAGATCCACCTTGTCTGCAATGAAGTTCCCATAGTCTTGGCCACATTTATGCCAGAGGAAAAAATGGAAGGACTGGCTGCCTCTTTCAAAGCATCACATACTAAAGTAGAAATAATTCATACAGAGTTTGAACAGCAAATCGCAGACCTACAAACGAAGTTGCAGCCTGAGACAACCCTGAAGTTCGCGCAAAAGCGGCTTCTGAAGTGAAATAAGCCACAAACAGTATCACTAATGTTGTCACTCGGTGTGACAACCTTTTAGATGAAGTTATGGGCATACGGAGATTGGGGGGATACTAATTAGGAGAATTTTGAGGTCTACAATGGGCTTCTTAAGAAAAATTTACAACCAAAATACACTTTAAAAAAACAATAGGATTCAAGATGATGATGTCAACTATAGGGGATGATTCACAATTTTTGGAGAAAAAAGGTAAAGAGATTAAAAAATAATAAAATAATAAAACTACTTTTTTAGCTCATATTTTCAACTTATATCCCTAATGTTTTTCTCAAATTTCAGTCAGGATTACTCATTGGATGTAAAATTTATTTCCTCATCCAAGGAGTATGCATGTTGGATAGTTTCGATGGACCCTACTATACGAAAAATGTGAAATACATGAAAAAATGTGACTGCAATCATGTTTTTCATGTATTAATCATTTTACATGTAGAAGGTTCCATCAAAAGTATGGAACATGGGTAATCCTCAGATGAGGAATCAAATTCTGCATCCAATGACTGTTTCTGCTCAAAATTTGAGTAAACCCATAGGGAGATAAACTGAAAATACAAGTTTATTTTTTTATTTTTTCCCTCCAAAATTTGATGATGTAATCTAATATTATTTTATTGTTTCCAATATTATTTTATAATTTCCTTAGGAGGTCCATTTTAGACCTTGAAATTCCCCTAATATGATAGTATCCCCAAAAAAATTGTCAGAAAAAATTCTAGGTTCACTTCAAGGTTTTGGAAGGAATTGTTTGTAGTTTTAGGGACAAAATTATCATTCAACGTAGCATACCATCCACAAACATATGGGGTAATAGATAGGACTATATCCTTGAGGTAAGGATGTGCATGAGGCACCAAACCAAGAAGAAGGAGGATTATCTTCCACTTGTGGAGTTTTCTTACAATAATGGATACCATTAATCCATAAAGATGAGAACATTTGAGGCATTGTATGGCAGGAGTTACAATAATCTTATCATCTAGAATGATACAGTGAATAGGGTCCTTGTTGGACCTAATATGCTTAAGTAAATGGAGAAAAAATTTCAGCTCATTAAACATAATTTGAAAGTGGAATAGGATAGGAAAAAAATTATGCAAACTACCATAGGGAACATAAAAAGTTCCAAGTTGGGGACATGTATATCTAAGGATCAATCCCAAGAAGAGTTCCCTAAATATTGGATCATGTCCCAAGTTGGAACCATGGTATTTTAGGACTTTTTATATCCTTGAGAGGTTTGGACTAGTGGCTTATAGGATGGAATTACCTCCGTCAGTTAGAGTTCATGATATTTTCCTTGTTTCTTTGCTTAAAATATATGTACAATATTCTAATCATGTGATTGATTGGTTTGTGCTATAGGTGGAACTAGAGGGAGAGTTTCATCTAGATCCAGTGCACATTATAGAATAGAGGAGTCTCATGCTTCAGAATTGATCCATAAAGAAAGACAAAGTGTAGTGGAAGCACTTTGGGCCAGAGGGGGAAACTTGGAAAATGGTTAATTCCATGAAAGCTAATTATCCATTTTTATTTTCTGGTTAAGTAAAATGTGCACATGAATGTAAATACTATATAGAGTTGTGTATATAAAGCTCCATACAATAGTATGTGTTTGTGTTTTATTTTTGGTGTTGCATATGAGAAAAAGAATATCGAGGGTGGTGTTACCTCAAGGGAGGGGGGGGGGGGGATTTGTGACATCCAAACCATGGATCCCCCATGTAAATACAAATGTAAAAAAAAATCCAGGAAAAAAAATTTAAAAGGGGACTGAGTAAAGGGACACAAATTCCAGAGCTGGAGAGGAGATTTCTTACTTGGGATACTTATGGGTTTCTTGTGAAGATATTTTTATTGTTTTAGGACAAACATTAAAGGCTACTTTGTGTATGCCCTTAATGAACTGGATCCTTTAGTGAATGGTTTGAAAAAAAGGTTACATGTGCAATGTTTCTTGGGAATTCCAAAAAGAAAAAAACAGGATAAGGCAATATATGAAAGCTTAGAAAAATGAGGCCATTTGATTCATGATAGCAACAACGAGAGGGGGCACCCATTCGAACATCAAAAAAATAGAGGACACTAGTTCGATAAATAGTCATCTTAGGGTATAAGGGGATTGGCTCTATGGTTCCTTAGATGTTGTTCAAAGAGCTAATAGCCTCTGGAGCCTTGTAACAACTTGGGTTCCCTGAAAGATATGGGTGGAGATATGATCACTGGAGCCCTGTAATAGCTTGGGTACTTGGAGGTTGTGGGTTGAGACAAAATATTTGGTTCGTTGTAATAGCTTGGGTCCCTAGAGGCGGTGGGTTGGGATAAAATATCTGGAGCCCTGTAAAAACTTGGGTTCCTTGGAGGCTTTGGGTTGTATAGTAGAATATGGATCCCTAGATAACTTGGGAAGAGGCCAATCTTGGAGCATCCTCAGTGGAATATGTGCTTGAATACCTTTGGTGTATTTCCTTATTGTTACAGTTGATTATGGACTTCTTCAAAAGGGGTTGAATCACTATGCGTGCACTTGGTGTGAGGTGGATAACCTATGGACTCCCCTTGTTGAAGAATATTGTAGTGGTTATCTAGGGTACTGAGGAAGTAAGACCTATGGATTCCCTATATCAGTTGGTAGCTCATGTTCAAATCCGTTAATAAATCCTCGTTGGTCTATGGAATCTATCTTGGGGGTGATATCTGTAAATAAGTAGGGATGTAGTTGTCTATGTTTTAGTGGAGAGTACTTCTCCCAAACTCACTTTCCCTGCAAATTTAAAGATAATTAGTCTCTTCTGCTTGTTTAAATTTTAATGAATTTATGATTCATTTTGGTTTCAAATGACATTGTATCTCTGGAGGAAAATGGATATTATTATTATATGAGAATGTGGTCATGCCTCTGTGTGGAGATGACATTGATGTTTGTGGGTTGAGACACAGTATTTATATATACCATGTGATTCATTACACATTATGTGCATATTATTCTTATGATCAAGACCAAAAATAAATTCACATGGTTTTTCCTTTCCAATCTAGAAGCACACACTTTCTTGAATTACTTAACACATCATTCATTTTATATATGCAACACAAACACACACACACACACACACACAGATATGTGTATGTGTTTTTGTTGCATCTCTAAAATGAATGATGTGTTAAATAATTCAAGAAAGTGTGTGTTTCAATATTGGAAAGGAAGTACCATGTGAATTTATTGCTGGTGTTGATCATAAAATATAATATTTCACATAATGTGTAATAAGTTACATGGTAACAAGGACTATGTTATTTCACTAAACTAGCACTCTATACTGAATGAAATTATTAACTATGTTGTTAACCACACATATGTAAACAACACAAATACATTATGAAATGTTACAAGAAGTGGAAGGATGCATAAGGATCTATATTAAGACCTAGAAAAATTATACATAAATGAACCCTTTTATTAATAAGAAATGATTACAAGGGATACTTTCTACTTATCAGGGTCTATATGTACATATACACATTCTTTCACTTAGTTACAACCCTATGAGTCTATATAAGTGATGCTGTGTTAACACTAAAAGAGTTATTCTCTCTTTTAAGCATAAGGGAAACTTGAAACCCTTAGAGGAATACTTAGTCAAAATTTCATTCTCAGTAGTTTTCATGTCTTATGCAAGCTTCTTGGTATCATTTTCTAGTCCCTAAAGGGCTCTGCATAGTGCCATAGAGGTGGTTGTAGAATTTCCATAAGGCATGGGGCCATTGGAGAGTAGTAGGAGAGGTGGAGGTCCTTCTGTAGTTCATTAAGAACCCTTGACAGGGAGTGGATACAAGAACACCTACGTCAACATGCTTATAATTTCCTATCCACACATAGGGAATATATGAGGGCTAGGAACACATTGGAGAGGCCTTCACCCAAGCTTGGGAGGGGTAGAATTGTAAGTCATTTTAGTAATACATCAATGCTATTATCTAAATTTTGTGTCAATATTGTGGTTCTGGGACCTCCGAGGCATATTCTTGGTTGAAATGACTAGTGAGAGCTGATCAAAAAATATTTGGAGTAGGTTTTCATGGTAACCATTGAAATTCGAATCGAGTCCATAAAATTAGGTAGGACAAGGTTCCTTTAGTTGAGCCATGATATTGTTTGAGCACGAGCTTGATTTGGTGTAGGGAGACAAATCCCTAAACTTATAATTCAATCCATTGAACCTTATCCATCAATCAGTAAGAAACTCCAGGGGTGCAATCCATGGGTTGGATATCAAGATAACAGGGTGTAGGGAGTGGATGAATGTAGTTGACATGGCCTGGAGATTTATCCCAGAACTTAATTTGTAACACCTAGGTGATCAATAGGGATTACATTAGTCAGGATGTGTTGGCATACAGAAAAGACTGAAAGGTTCCTCCATTATCTGGGAGTGGTGACCAAAAGACAACTCATCTATGAGGTAATGCCCTGGATGTATTTTTGTATTGAAAAGGACATTGGCATGGATGACGGGGCGTCGAGCCAACTAGGTGCTTCCTTATTGGTCGATATGGATCCCACAAGACACCTCATCCTATATACCATTGATCATGTAAATTTTATCAGAGGGAGAAACTAAGGAGCATGAGATGATGTGATGTTGTGCTAGGTTAGCATCCACATAGCCTAGAAGCATCGTTATTTGTGTAGAAGGGGACCCATGAAATAAATCAACTTGCAATAATATCCTAGAGGTTTAAGGAGGAATAATATGGGAAAGGTTGGGATGACTTAGCATAAGATGTCATGGAATTTTAGTGTTGAGCACCAATTGGGAACAAGAGTTGTGTAGAGGTGAAACTTATAGGTCACGTGGACCGAAGGCCATACCCCATATGTGATAATTAACTATATACAGATAAATAGGGCTGATGGGGTGTTAGGACATCTATTCCTACAACTAAAAGGCAAGAAACTATCCCATTAGCTGGGAGTGCAATCCAGAAACAACTCATCTAGTTGGCCATTACCGTGTGTTCACAAGATGAGGTTGTGTACAACATCGGGGTGGTAATTTTAAGGTTACGTGACCTCGAGGGACCCACCTTGGTTGAATAAAGCAGGTGACATGAAGGAACCTCGATATGGGAGCATCGGGATGATGTGGTACTATAACCACGTGGTCCAATCAGAAGAGATGGTTAGTTGATAAGAAGAGGCCCACAAATTCCATGCAGGCT
This sequence comes from Pinus albicaulis, assembly GCA_034641835.2. NCBI lineage: Eukaryota > Viridiplantae > Streptophyta > Pinopsida > Pinales > Pinaceae > Pinus > Pinus albicaulis. The sequence continues at coordinate 959,471,198 of CM076578.1, read as the reverse complement.
CTGATTTCTCACCCAGGAGATGCAAAGGATATTAAAATGTATGTGTCAAGAAAAAGGTTATGGGATGATGTAAGCCAACCTCATCGGTGGAATGAACATCACATTAGAGGGAAAACGGTCCCACCTGATAGGTCATCCTGAAGGATTGACCTCGAAGGTATTGAGAGATGTGAAAATAGAAAGTGCTAGGAGAAAAACTTAAAGTTGACATGGGAAGGAAATGGAAGCAATAAAAATGCAGGTGGTGGGCCAATGAGGAGGTGGGAGTGTGTCCCCACTGTGCATGAAAGCCTAGTGAAGAGACCCCAGTAGAAACCAATGTGAGCTCTTAGGAAATCGTTGCAAGAAGGTAAACATGATGATGTATCTAGTAAGACTCATGTGATAGCTATTAGGTTGGTGTGGTTAGGAAAGGTTGTTGTGTTTTGGCAGGGTCGATATATATATATGTGTGTGTGTGTGTGTGTGTGTGTGTGCCCAACTTAAAAGGGGAACTCAGTTTTAATATGAATACATACATACACACACACACATATCCACACATACATACATACATATATATGTATATATATGTGTGTGTCTATGTATGTATATATTTCTTTTTGTGTGTGTGTGTGTTTGTAAGAACACAGAGTAATGAATCTAGTTGTGAGGATCTGAATATGAGTCCAGGAGCCTATGTGAAGCAACCAAACCTGAAGTAGGATTCAGTAGAAAATACAATATATATATATATACCCCATCCTTCTAGCATTGCACGAGGGGTTGGGTATGTTACAACAGATGCATGTAGAGGAGAATTGGGAGGATTCCTTATGAAAAATGGGTATGTGATATGGTATGAGTCTAGAAATAGAAAAGAGCGGGAGAAGAATTATACTTCCCATGATTTGGAGCTAGCAACTATAATTCATGTTCTCAAATTTTGTAGAAATTATCTCATGGGTTGGAGGTTAGAGTTACAGATTGATCATTATGGGTTACGACATTTATTTGAGAAGCAAAATTTAAATGCCCAACAAATTATATGGTTGGAGTTTTTGGTTTTGTATGAATTTTAACTTTAATATATTAAGGGAAAATAAAATAAAGTAATTGATGCAATCAATTGAAGGGTGCATATGATGCCTTATATAGCAACAAGAATTTGCATGGATGATTAAATGAGAAAAAATGTTGAAGCTAAAAGTAACACTTGTTGTACATTGACACTATATGTGAACTACAAAAATAGAATGTGTAATAAAATATCAAGATTATGATATTGGAGAAGATAGGAATTTTCTCTATAAAGGTTTACTTTATGTGCCACATGTACCAGTAGTGAAAGAATTAATTTGAAAAAAAAAATTACAAAGGGCCTTATGTTGGACACCTGGGTTACCAGAAAACTATTACAAGTAGTGAAATGAAATATTTTAGGCTATGTTTGAAGAAGGATGTGGCTAATAATATTGCTATATGACTAGAATGTTAAAAGGATAAGGTTTAGCATAAGCACCCAACTAGCTTGCCAAATCCCATAACCATTCCTAAGTGGAAATGGGATGTGGTGTCAATTGATTTCATTACCAATTTTCCTATAACTGCAAAGGGGAATGATTCTATAATAGTGGTGATGATAAACTCACCAAAGTTTCCCATTTTGTTCCCATAAGGTTAATGAAAAATACAAATAACATAGTTGAAATTTACATACAGGAAGTGGCGAGGCTACATGATGTTCCTAAGGAAATGATTTTAGAAAGAGATCCAAAGTTTAAATTTAAATTTTGGATGAGATTATTTAAAGGATTGGGTACTAATTTGAGTTTTAGTACAAAATACCATCCAGATTTTTATGGAAAGATAGAGAGAGTTAATTATATAATCAAGGATATGTTGTGGATGTATCTCATGGATAAGTCAAGATGGGAATATGACCTTCATTTGGTAGAGTTTGAGTATAACAATGGGTATCATCCATGATTGAAGATGATACCATTCGAAGCCATGTATGGTATAAGGTTTAATACTCTCATTATTTGGAGTAATCCAATGGATATGATAATGGGTGGTATAGAATTTATCAGGGATATGGAAGAGAAGGTGGTGAAAATTAAGAAAAAATTGAAAGTTTCCCAGGATAGGAAAAGAAGTTATGAGCCAAAAAACATGACTAACAAGGAATTTAAAATTGGGGAAGATGTATGCTTAAAAGTAAAAGCAAAGAAGATCTCAGTGACATTGGGTAGTTGTGTCAAGGTGGAAGAAATATACTATGGGACATTCGAGATCCTATAGAGGATCAATCCTATTTCATATAGGCTTGCATTTCTTTCATTTATACATTTTCATGATGTTTTTCATGTTTCTTTTCTTAAAAGGTATTTTTCTAGTACTAATCATGCAATTAATTGCAATATGATCTAGGTGGAACACAAGGGAGAGTTACAGGCCCATCCAATGTGGATTTTGCACAGGAAGGTCAAAGTGCTCTCGAATCTAGCCATCAGTATGGTAAAGGTATAATGGAACATGCTTGACAGTGAGGATGTTACCTTGGAGTGGGAAAACATGATGAGGGAGGAATAACCTCACCTTTTGACATAAATATATTGTATATATATGTCAATGTGACGCGATGAGGAAAGAGCATAAAAAAGGGGGGGTGTGATATCCTGGTTAACCTTGATAATGTAAATATACGTACATATAATATTTAAGCTGGTGAGATGGAAACATGTGATTTCTAGGTTGGTGAGCCAAGGTTTTTTTTTGGGACCTACTTGTCCATGTGTATGTATGTGCATATATGTTTTGGGTCTAGTGTGCCCGTGGATATATGAATTTAGAGTTTGTGAGTTTGGAGAGCCTAGAATTGTAAACATGGTATAAACCTTGTACATATATTAATAAAATAAATGTTTTTTGTAGAAAAACTCCGTGGATTAGAGTATGGGAGTGTTGTGAATTGGGACACAACCCTCGCCTGAAAAGAGGTCAATGCCCAAGACATTTATTAAAAATCATCATGAAGATATTTTTTTTTCCCAATGTTATTAACCCCATAGATTTAATCGCTTATATTCTCCCAGTTTTTGAACAATATTTTAGAGTGGCATTATGGTGTTGAATACAAATGAAAAAAGGAATATTAGGAACTGATGGAGGAAATTCTTAGATAACAGCCTGCTTCACACAAAATATTGTATATTTAACTTTCAAGGAAAATATGATTAGCATGAAATGGAATATAGAGAATAGGAACACATAATTAATGGTTTTCAACTTTAATTTACAGAAACTCAACCTCACAGAACTATAAAATAAAATCCCAACAGCTTCATTACTCTTTTCTAGGAAGAAAACATTAACAAAATATGTGATAGAGAAAGCTTATCATACTAAAAAAAATTTGGAATCACTGTGAAAAATTTATTCAAATTCACTTGAAGATGAAAATACAAAAAACTTTTCTTCTAAGGTAAAAAAATTTGAACCCCCCTCAAAATCTCATTTTTCCTTTTTTATTCTGCATAAGGCCCTTTATTCTAACCATCATAATCAGTTTCAAAAACTCATCTTGAGAAAAGTTATAAAATTGTTTCTTACCATAGTTACAAAATGAAATAAAAATTTAGACATTATATATATATATATATATAATGTTTATTTTCCTTTTTAATAAGAAGAACCCCAATAATTTTTGACCTTAAGAAATCCCATGTGTGATATATATAAACATAAATAATTTATAGACGTAGATCAGCACCATATGGGTCCTAATCAATTTCATGTGCACTAAGGACAAAAACTTCATATGACTCATTAAAACCATATACCATTCACAAGATCACTCATTCTCGTTTTTGGAATAAAAAATGATGTTTTCGTAACCAATGATGACCATAGATCTGTTTGATGATTCTTTTGACTAAACCACTTATGGAGGGTCTAATTTACATAAACCTCGCATAGTTTATGTTTTTGAGATTTTTTTTATTAGAAGGATGAATGCACCAATTCATTGATCTTTAGGTAACTTGCTTGTTTCCAATTCTGTGACATTCAATTTGTGAATGAAACTGTGCCACCATTTTCAATGGATCCTTAATGGTTCTTTGTAGATTTTTTTTAGAGTTCACTAAGTTGAAAAAGCTGAAAGAGGATTCAATGTGTCTTCAATGCTCAGATATGCATATTCTCCCTAAAAAATAAAGAATGCAACATATGAAAATATATGTTTAGAATTTTGAAAATTTCTTGCAGTTTTCCACCATTTATGATTTGGAAGGTCTTTCTACAAAAATTGGTATTGATGGAGCCCATGAAATATCTTGAATTATTCTCAAATTTTTGAAACCATCCATGAATAATTCAATTTGGTCCTTCTGCAAGAAAACCTAGATCACAGATTTTTGAAAATCTTCTATGTTTTCTCATAAAATGAATTTAAAATTTGTCACCTGAGGACCTCTGTGTTTTTTATCAATGTAATAATGTTGCCTCATTATTAATCAGGGAAAAAATAAAATTGGTATGTTATCAACCAATACAAGATGCAACGCTTTCTAGATTCACATGGAAATGCAGGAAGCAGAGCATGGTTGTGAAAATTCCAAAGTCTGATCTAGTTATGTGAATCCTCTATTTTTGTCCTCCACTCATGTTCAATCCTTGAATGTAGTAGAAAACCGACTCCTGAATTTTGTTATTCAAATCTTCAAATACTAATGCAAGGCTAACGGCTAAGCCCACTCTTACCATAGGATTATACTCACAAAAAAGTAGACACTTAGAATTTGGTGCATTCGGATAGGTTCATATATCTCTAAGAACCTTTAAAAACTCATTTACGTGCATAAATCATCATAAAAATTATTACACAGAAGCTCCCTTCAATCCAACCTTATATTTCAATTCTTAAAGTTAAAAGAAAAGAATCCCGATCACACTGAATAATCATCAATAATAGGATTTGTGGGATCTCAGGTTAAAACAAAAAGAAACTCTTCAAATTATGCACTTTTAGCCTTTAATCGCTTTAACTTACCTTTATCGCTTTTTACCTGTTGTACATGATTGTTTACATTACCGAGACTCCCATCACAATAATGCATCACATATATATATCATTGCAGATTCTATTTCGTATTACTCCTCTGTAAACCTCATTGGTTGATCTATGCACAGATCTAACGATTCCCATTCCATCTTCGGGTTTCATTCATCATAATATCGTAACCCAAGCCATATTGCATATCGCAACTTATCACTTTCTCACATTCACTATCGCAACTTCAATGCTCACTGTAATATCGCAATCCCAAAACTCTTTCCATCGAATGAGATATGCGATGGAACCGTATGCTAACATGTGGCTCCTCATCTGTTCTCCCACTTATATTGCTATATGATCATGACTCTCAATCACTACTTCATCAATCAAGAAGAGTGTACTATCTAGCTCGAGTGTGATGGCACTCATCACTTGACACATAGCTCTCATCGCAATGGGAAATGTTTGTTAAACTCCTCGCATTTCCGACTGCAAAATGAACCCTCATTCGCCCATCTCCAATTTCAATTCTCTGATTTTATCTCCACCGTCTGTTTCCAATATTCACACTTTCAGTCAAAAATATCTGGAATTTAAAGGAAAATTGGGGTTTTCTACCTTCAAAAGAATGTAATTGAGTTCCTCCTCTCGACTGGAATCTCATAACATAAAGACTCTCTAAATTAATTCCTACGACTTCACTTCTTTTTCCATGATGTTAATTCCCTCCCGAGATTTGTTGTTGTGTAACCAGCTCCAGAAATAGAAGAAAAGAGATATCAACGCCTTAGAAATGAGCCACTTCGAGGGGGCAACCTCCAATACATTACATAAATGAAAAATTCTTGGATGATACAATTTACAAAACCTCCTTTCTATATATAGGACTCCATGGGGCCATAATGTAATCCTAGTGGGCCACAATGTAATCCTAGCCAACCTAACAATAATAATTTAAGGGCACAATAATAACAAAATGGGGGTTACAAGGGTACAATAATAACAATAAGGGGGTTACACTAACAAAAATAAGGGACTATACTAGTAATATAGGGACCTAACATGCCCCTCTCCTTCAAAAAAGTGTTGTCCCCAACGCTTGAGTAGCTCTGGGTGCTTCTGTATAAAATTCTCATCCTCCCATGTAGAATCTTCAGTGGGTAAGTTCTTCCACTTGATGAGATACTCTGAAATTGATCGATTCCGTAGTTGTCGAGTTTTTGTTTCCGTGACCGCTTCCGGTTCCAATATGATTTTTCCTTCCTCATCAAGTTCTGGCAATATTGTTTGAACTGGAAGATTTTCACCTATAACCTTCTTTAAGCACGAAACATGGAAAACTGGATGTACTCGCGAAGAAGCAGGAAGCTCCAATTTGTATGCCATAGTACCAATCTTTTACAACACCTTGTAAGGACCATAGTACTTTGGTGATAATTTATTATCCTTCTTAGCTTGCTTGAGGGACATTTGTTTGTATGGTTGTAGCCGTAAAAATACCAAATCTCCTACATCAAAACTTCTCTCGCTGCGATGTTGATCTGCCTGTTGTTTCATTCGATTTTGTGCCAAATTCAGGTTATCCTTTAAGAGTTGGAGAACTTCTTGCCGATGCTCGATGTGATCTTCCACTGCTTGAACCTTCAAATTTTCCCTTAAATATGATGTGATCGATGGTGGATGATATCCATAAAGTGCCATAAATGGGGTCATTTTTGCTGCAGTATGGAAGGAAGTGTTATACCACCATTCAACGAAAGGTAACCACTTAACCCATTGTGTTTTTTTATCAGATACAAAACAAAGAAGATATCCTTCCAAAAATTTATTTACTACCTCATTTTGACCATTAGATTGAGGATGATAGGATGATATATGAGCTAATTGAGTACCCAAACAAGAAAATAGCTCCGTCCAAAAATTTCCAGTAAAAATGGGATCTCTGTCGCTCACAATAACCCTTGGGCTTCCATGTATCTTTTGAATTCTGTCCATAAATGTAGTAGCAACTGTACTTGCTTTAAATGTATGAGATAATGCACAAAAATCTACAGATAATGCACAAAACTCTGCATACTTGGTAAGTCTATCAACTACCACCATGATGACACTCTTTCCTTCGGACTTAGGTAAACCTGTGATAAAATCCATTGAAATCTCCTCCCAACGTTGACTTGGAATGGATAAATATTGTAGAAGTCTCGGGGTCTTAATTGTTTCCACTTTATTCTGTTGGAAAACCAAACATTCCGCCACAAAATTTTGAATATCAGATTTATGGCCATCCCAAAAAAATTCTTTCTTCACCCTGTGGTAAGTTTTTAAAAATCCTGAGTGTCCTCCTAAAGGAGAAGTGTGCAATTCCAAAAGAATCTTTTGTTTTAGTTGGGAATTCTTACAAAGATATAAGCCATCTTTGTACCATAAGGAATCATTTTTCCAACTAAATGTATCAGATGTACTAGGATCTTGCTGCAACTTTTGAATGAGTATCCATACATCTTTGTCCTTCTTCCATTCATCTCTTGCTTCAGTTATCCAATCTGGTTGGATAATAGAAATGGCACAAAGCAATGCTTCCACCTCTTCATTCTTTCTTGAGAGTGCATCTCCAACAACATTTAGCTTCCCTTTTTTTTATATTATTTCAAAGTCATAACCCAACATCTTTGTGACCCATTTTTGCTGCTCTTCTGAAGATAGTCTTTGTTCCAAAAAGTGTTTAAGACTATCATGATTAGTTTTTACCTTGAAGTCTCTTCCCATTAGGTAAGTTCTCCATTTCTTTAGTGCATGCAGTATTGCTAACATTTCCTTCTCATAAATAGGTTTCTGTAAATACTTTCCTTTGATTGGACGACTTTCAAAAGCAATGGGTCTTCCTTCCCGCATTAAAACTGCACCAATTCCATTTCCTGAGGCATCACATTCCACAATAAAGGTTTTTGTGAAGTCTGGCGTAGCTAAGACCGGTGCATGGCACATTGCCTCTTTAAGACGTTCAAAGGCCTTAGTTGCTTCAGGAGTCCATGAAAATGCATCTTTCTTCAATAATGTTGTTAGAGGTGCTGCTATTCTCCCATAATTCTTAACAAACTTGCAATAATACCCTGTTAACCTGAGAAATCCTTGCAACTGCTTTATGGTCGTGGGGAATTTCCATTCTTTAATGGCTTTAATTTTGTTAGGGTCTACTTTAACACCCTCGTGAGATACAATATGACCCAGATATTCCACCTCTTGTACTCCAAAGAAACATTTGGATGTTTTTGCATATAATTGTTTCTCCTGCAATAGTTTGAGTACCCTATCAACATGTTCAACATGATCCTTCCAAGACCTGCTGTAGATTAGTATATCATCAAAAAATACTAGCACAAATTTTCTAAGGAAGGGTTTGAAAATGGAATTCATCAACCCTTGAAATGTAGAAGGTGCATTGGTAAGGCCAAAAGGCATGACCAAAAATTCATAATGGACCTCATGAGTTCGAAATGCTGCTTTTGGAATATCTTCAGTCTTCATTCTAATTTGATGATATCCCGAACGAAGATCCAACTTGGTAAAATAAATTGCTCCATGTAATTCATCCAATAATTCATCAATCACAGGAATGGGAAATTTATCTTTAATGGTGAGCTTATTGAGCTCCCTATAATCTAGACACATGTGCTATGATCCATCCCTCTTGTGTACCAATAATATGGGAGTAGAGAAAGAACTTTCACTAGGTTGAATTATACCATCCTCTAACATTTCTGCAATCATACGTTCAATTTCGCTCTTTTGGACATAAGGATATCTATAAGGCCTGATGTTTGGAGGAACACTTCCTGGAATCAAATGAATAGCATGATCATGATCACGAATAGGTGGGAGTCCTTTTTGGAGTTTCAAAAACCTTGGAATGATTGTCCAAGACTTTTTGGAGATCTGGAGAAATAGATTATTTTGATGTTGGAACTTCTAGTGAGCATAATTGTGCAATTATGCCTCGTTTTTCTTTCTTTAGAAGCTTTGTCATGACATTAGAGCTTATTATCTTTCCCGGCTTCCCTGCAATACCCCGTAATTCGACTTCCTTTCCTTCTGAAAAAAATTTCAAGAAAAGTTCTTGAAAATTAAATGCTACCATCCCCAAAGGTTGTAACCATTGTACTCCTAGTACAACATCAGCACCTCCCATAGGAATGGAAAGCATTGGACTAGTCAATACATATTCCACCATGGTTAGCTTGATATTATGGCATTTTCCAGAGCAATTTATAGTTCCTCCATTTGCAACCATGGTTTGCCAACAGAATGCTGGGTATAGGAAACAATTTAATTCCTTGGATACCTTGCAATGAATAAAATTATGGGTGCTACCTGAATCAATCAACACTATTAAGTTTTTCTTCTTGATTTGTCCTACTATCTTGAGATTTTGAAGAGTGGTAATTCCTGCCAGTGCATTACATGATATGGTCAGATTCATTTATTCCTCTTCTAGGGCTGGTTCTTGGTGTATATCCTCTTCTTGTTTATTTTCTTCTTCCTCTTCACAATCTATGTAAAATAATTTCTTCTCAGCACACTTATGACCTTTAGTGTATTTGCTATCTAGCGTAGCAAAGCCCTTTTGCTCTTTTTTCTTCCAATTGTTGTGGTGTCAACCTTGTAGGTTGTGGAAATCTAGGTGTAGCAACACTTCCTTCTTTATAGAATTGAGTGGTAGGCTTCCTTGTTTCCATTATTTTACATTCAATTTTTCTTGCCAACCTGAATGCCTTCTCCAATGAATCTGGTTCCAAAACGTGAACTTCATGTTGGATATTATCCTTTAAAGTGCCTATGAAGAGATCGATTTTGTGTTCCTCTGGAATATCAGTTACCCTTATATTCAATTTTTGGAATTCCTCAATGTGTTGCCCCACTAAACCCTTTTTTTTGAGATTTATCAATTCGCTAAAGAAGGTGTTTCTCTTTGTATCCTCATAATGTGCTATCATTTCTTCCGTAAAAATTGACCAAGTGACATTTTTTTTACGGGAGCAAAGCCATCGATACCATACAAATGTATTTTGTTCTAAATGTAAAGTTGCAATGCGTACCTTTTGTGTGTTTTGCATGTTATGAAGATCAAAATATTGCTCCATCTGTAGTATCCATGTTACAGGATCCTTTCCATCAAAATTCCTCATATCCATTTTTGGAATATGGTGGTTCTTCCCGCCAACATTAGTTTATGAAATCACAATTAACATTGATTTTGTTCTCATCATGAGGTTCTTCTACTATCTTTTCACCATTTGGAAACATTTCTTGTATCAACTTTGTCAAACCTTCGATATCTATTTTTAGATCATTCTTCATGTTTTCCATCTTAGCTTCCATGCCAGCTTCCATGCCATCCATCTTCGCTTCCGCCATCCATTTTAGCTTTCACTTCACCATCCATCTTCGCTTCCACCGCTATCCATATTAACTTGCACGCCATCCATATTAGCTTCCCGCCTTTCTTCAAAACTTCCATTTCATTTTTTGTTGCTATTTGCGAGAAGCGAAAATTTGTTGCACTTGCTCTTGTAATTTTGATAGATCATGTTGCAATTCTTCATTTTCATGAGTCATAGTAGAGCCTTCTAAAGGCTTAATGGGTGTTGAATTATTTTTACGGGGCATCTTTTAGAACCCAATAGTGATATCTATTCTACAATATGCCCTTGGAATCAATTCAAATTGATTCTTCTAACAAGACTTATGCAATTCGGAAGAAAAAAATACACACCTTTTTCTTGCTTTTGAGAAGCTCAATATTGAAATTGGATTATATTTGTGATTGCAGCACTTCAATATTTGATTTTCGGTACCAACGCATCCCTCTAAATTATCTTTCGAATGCCATAGGTCTAACCTGATTTGGATTCTCCAAGACAAAGTTGTGTCCAATATCCCACAATGACCTAATTATGGACTGGTTCAGTAGAGCGAACTTGTACGACTTGCCATGTATCACTGTTTCATCCTTCGTCTCTAAAATTGATAGCCAAGAAACTACAATCTGTGTACTTGTGACAACTTTTTATGGCACTCCAATTTGATGCCCAGAGGGAGAGTTATTGAACTTTTCCCACAATCACCTCTTTGAAATGAAATTCAGGAGCTTGAAAAAGCACTACCTTCCACAGATCATATCTCCAAAAATATTGTGAACTGAGCTCTGCAATTTTTTGACGAATTTCTTCAGGATTTCAACTTCGCACCATAGGAATTTCAGATTCTGAACCTTCGTAGAAAACAATTTATAGTGAAAATGCCACGATGACCTGTTTAGGAGCCTGAAAAAAGACCTAACTTCCACAGATCATATCTCCGAAAATATTTCGAACCAAGCTCTGAAATTTTTAGAAACTCTTCCTCAGGATTTTGGCTTCGCACCCTAAAAATTTCAGCTTCTGAAACTTCGTAGAAAAAAAGTTATAGCGAAAATTACACGATGACCTGTTTGGAGCAGCGAAACCCTAGAATCCAAAGCTCTGATACCAAATGTTGTGTAACCAGCTCCAAAAAGAGAAGAAAAGAGATATCAACGCCTTAGAAATGAGCCACTTCGGGGGGGAAACCTCCAATACATTACATAAATGAACAATTCTTGGATGATACAATTTACAAAACCTCCTTTCTATATATAGGAGTCCATGGGGCCATAATGTAATCCTAGTGGGCCACAATGTAATCCTAGCCGCCCTAAAAATAATAATTTAAGGGCACAATAATAACAAAATGGGGGTTACAAGGGTACAATAATAACAATAAGGGACTATACTAGTAATATACGGACCTAACATTTATTCTAGTTATTAAATCATATCCAGAAACTATCTCGATATTTGCAATGCCTTTGCATGTTGTTCTCAACCTGATCCTTCTCAGACTCACCTACAATACCTGCGTTAGGTGAAATACTCTGATTATGCATAAAATTGTATAATTCATTAACATATCAAGAATTTACTCAACTCACTTCATTCCACATAAACTTAGAATTGAGTTTTATATTCATAAACACATATTTACAAATAAACCACCTCTCAGCCTGATTTTCTTTAAAAAGGGCCTTCTGTCATTCCTCTCTCTGCCTGTAGGATTACAATAAAATATCATTTATTACCTATCTAAGAATGGTATCTCTAATTCCTTTGTGGCTTACAAATATATACAAAATTTTCTACAACCAATTATGGCTGATATCCTCAATCTTCTCAACCAAATCCTAAGAATCCTCTAAATCCACAAAATCATCAACTAATTCCTAAGTATAGGATTCACAATCTCTATGAGATCTTAAATAACTTAAATCTCTCATATTCTCCTACATTCGAGAACATTTAAAAGTATGCCTTACAATATTTAATTAAATCCTATTCTAAATGTCTCACATAAAATCCACTCAAAACATTGAAAATTACATTAATTAAATACTTAGGGAACCAACTCCCTTGAAAATACAAGACCCCCTAGATTCTACTAAATGTACAAATTTTGGAACCATGATGCTCCTGAATCAGACTCCCAAGGTAGAAATCATTCATGATCTCTAGATCATGTGTATTTAATGTTGATGGAATTCCTCCTGGATCCCAAACTTTGTTCTCTACTCTTTCTTTGGCTACCTCTCTTCTTTTGTGTTGTTTTGTTGGTGTTGTTGTTGTTTGCTTTAATTTTGTTGTCTTATTATGAGACACTTTCATTGTAAACCTTCTTATTATTTCAATATCCATGTCCAGTGTATCTTCTGACTGGTACTTACTCTGCCATCTGTTGCTGCACTCTGTCCATTTATCTTCAAACTATTGATTACCTTCTTCATATTTTTCTTCTTCAACTTATTTTATTACTCTTGATATTTCTCAAGATACTGTTTTAGATATTTCTATTGCTGCCACCCAAACTTCCTGAATACCCTTGAAGATATCTCCCTCTATAATATCCAATTTTTGCTCCTTGCCTGCAAATTTACTTTAAAAAAAAAAACTACTCTTCAATTCCTTGACTGCAGTAACATTTTTACTCACGCTTCTTTATATATTAGTTAACATAATATAGTTTAAAAAACTAATATCTATTTTTGTCTAGCCAAAACTTCAGACATTATTCTATTAATGTCTGCAATCCCTTTCTCATGCTTATATGTTTCCTAAAAGCAGTTCAAAAACTCACTTTCTACATGATTCCTTTCAAACACTTCATCACTATACCGCTTATCAATTCTAGCATAACTCTACTCATTTTCCTTGACAACATCCCATAGTTTTCCTTCAACTGCTTAACTAATCCTCGTAGTCATTTCAATCTCCTTCAGTTATAAGACTGATTCTTCCTTAGCATGAGACATATGTGTCCCATCTTCCTCTTCATTACTATTCTTCTCTTTGTCATTTTGTTAGTACAATATAAATTATAGGATCTCAAGGTGATTAGATACTTCAAATTTCTTGCAAATTTTTAATTATTGAAAGGCTTTTCAAAATTCAAAATTTTTCAAATAAAAAAATATGAAAAGAAAGAAAAGAGGGTATAAAAAACAGAAAAAGAGAAAAGGAAAAAGAGAAAGAAGAAGAAGAAGAAAGAAAACAACAAAAAGAAATAAAACTGAAAGTGATGCAAGTTCAAATGCCACTACTCATTAGATAGGTTTGTCCAGTCATGCATTTAATCATGATTGGACAGTTTTCAATTTCTATTGATAGGTTAGGGAATAAACATTTTTCAAACTATTTAATCTTGGCTTATCAGTAGATAGGTAAAAAATGAAATTGGACCAATAGTTTAAACTGAGTCAATGAATAAAATAAGGATAGGTGTTAGGATAGAAATTCAAAAGAAAAATGATTTAAGGGTTGCTAGTCAAAATGCACCCTGAAAAAGAAAAAAAATGTTAGATGAGTAGTTGGATAGGTAGTTGTGCTGAGGAGAAAGAATTAAAATCCCTTTTTTCTTATGGCGGAAGAGGATCAAAACATAGGGTGTTCACATTCAAAATATGGAAAAGGGGTTATGTTTTAATAAGTTTATACTACAAATTCATTTGGGAACACCTCATGTAAAATTGTACCCTAAGTCCTGAAGCTACCATTCTATTTATTCCTAAAAACCCCTAAACCCACATTATTTTCATTATCCTAAGTCCTAACTACCCCCCCCTCTTGTTCATTCTGTCGATACCACCGACTTCCTTGACCCCCTTCGAAAATTGTTTTCTACCATCAACCAAACCGCCACATCCATTTGACCATTGCCAATGCTATTGCGCCACTTCCACCGTCATCCGTCCACTCTGCCCTATCACATCTCTTCCCTCCATCAGCCTGTTGCACCATGAATGATCAGGTCGTTATCCAACAGACCCATGCAAACTCGATGGTCAATCCCAATTACATGTTAAAACCTAAATTCATGACCAGAAGCAGAGTTTTCTTTGTTCACACTATTAAAATTGCAGGTATTTGATTCAGAGAAAGAAATAGTCAATTATTTTTGAAGGGAGTCTATTTTTCATCAAATGAAAGTTGTTAACTCACAACACTCATGTTTTCGATTCTTATCAGTTCTTCAGCTCAATTCATGCTTCCCCTTCTATTATTTCCCTTCCCCAGTGCTGATCTATATCATATTCCATTCTCTTCTCCCTTTTTCTAGCATCCCATTCTTCATTGCAGGTTGAGAAGATACAGAAGACAAATCATGCCTCCCAAGGCTGATCACAACCCCATTAACCTTCATTTTTCCCTTTTATCCGAAAGTCTACCCTCCCCCCCCAACAGTCATTCATTCCTTGGGCTCCACCATCTGTCTTTCCACATCACCCCTATTCTCATTGCACATCGCACTTCGCGAGTTTTAGCCTTTAAATCATGTTCTTCGTAATGAAACCTTAAACTTTGTGATTTGTGGTATTAAATGGGCCCCATATCCATCCTGCCACATCACCCTCTATCATCACACTTCGCACTTCGCAGGTTTTAGCACTTACCTCTTTTCCCTGATCCTAAACGTTGTAATGTGTGATGAATTCTAAATTTTGTGGCTTGTGATAAATTCCAAATTTTGCGATGTGTGACAAAGTTTAAATCTTGCGATTTGTGATATGGGTGGGAACCAATCACATATCGCACTTTGCAATTTTAAAAGGATAAGCATTAAGTTATATGTTAAAAACACTAAATTTCGATTTGGCATATGGGGGGGACATAATAACATATCGAAATTCTCAAGCTCAGGAGAATAATTGCCCAGGTAAATGTTAAAACAACCGAAATGCGATTTGGAATATGAGTGCGACCTAATCACATAGCGCACTTTGCAAGATCAGGAGGATAAGAACCCAGGTAAATGTTAAAAATTCTGAAGTGCGAAGAGCAATATTGACATGTACGCAATGTAGTTCAAAGCAAAAGCCTAAAATATTTCAAGTCCAGGTGCATGAGGTTTTTGTGTTGTTTTATGAGGAAAAGGGCTAAACACGACAAAAGGACTCGACCAGTAATTCAAAGGTTTTCCACCATTTACCAAAGAAAAAGATAATTTATTCCAATTATCAGAGGAATAAAGGGTGTTATGCTTTAAACTCTACCAAAGCTACCAGGATTGAAGATTCATTCAAGATGCACTAGCAGAAGAGGTCGAGCTGGAAAAGGTCGTTTCTATAGAACTGACATGATACTACAATAGTAAATAGAAAGGATGTGGCCACACTTGCACAATTTAGCTTAATTGAAAGTAATGAGAAGTCACCGAAGGATATAGAAGCGAATGAGACATAAAGGGAAGAAATTATCCAATTGATAGAGGAAAACACTGAGAAGATGAAGAAAATGGAAAATGAAATGGAAAATATGGTAAAGGATAGATAGAAAGTAGCAAGAGATGCAGTGAAGTAAGCAACAAAGAAAGCAACCAAATTTATTGTTAGTATGAATCTTGATTCGAAGCGTACGAAAAAAGACCACTTTAGCTTTGCATAACGAACAGCCCTAACAACAGAAATGAATACTAGTATCTTCAGATCTGCAGTTAGATGATCAAGAAAAATGCTGCAAAAATATAGATATATGCATTAGAAGACATTAAACAGTAGAAAAAGAAGATTTACTCCATAGATCCAATATACAAGACAATAATATATCCAATGAAATTTTTATTAATGGCACTTGGGAGGAAAACACAAGAGGGTGTTCCCTGTTATCGTCAATGGGATGGGTTCTTGTAAGTCCTCAGCACTTTAGATTTAGAATTCCGCTCTCTTGATGGTGTAGAAAACCCAAAAAAAAATGGAAAAATAGGGCTGTGATAGTGGATCAATAGCTAGACCAAGAGTTGAGGTCTAGAGCGATCTTTAGGCAACAAAAGGTGACAAATGAATGGGAAAACCCTTCTATTTATAACAAAATATTGAGTTAGTCTAGATATTGGTGCATAGTTAAAATATTATTAACCAAATCAAGATCCAACTTTTATGAAATATTTTATTATATTTGTTGGAGAGAAAAGGAATTTGACTTGAGTCAAATCCCCTTATTTGTAAATACTAATTAAATAAATGATTTATTTATCATTTTAAGGATATGGTTGAGTAATAATCAAATAAATAGTGATTTATTTAATTATTTAAGGGAGATGTAGTCATATTTAACAAAGAATATTATTTAAGTAATGTTTAAATAGTTATTCTTAGAAAATAATAAGATAAATAATGATTTATCTAATTAATTTCCTTGTTTTGGGTTAAATATAACCAGGAATATTAATTAAATTGCTGTTTAACTAATTATTCCTTGAGGAAAAATCAAACAAATATGGATTTATTTAATGTTTCCCCATGGGGTTTCCTGTTTAGACCATAAACAACTTAATAAAGGTGGTCTACTAAGTTAATTTTCATAGTGAATACAATTTTACTTGGGGTAAAATTGGTCTTACTTGGTGTACTTGGGTCCATCTAATAACAATGGATTAGATGACCAAAAAATGGTGTAACAGATTCCCCCCCAACGTGCGAGCGTTAGGAGCTAATCATATGACCGAAGTACGTTGTAAGAACTCAATCACTAGACAACAACAGGGAATTCAGAGAGAGAGGATTGTAAGCTAGACCAAAGTGCTGAAATAAATAGACCCTAAGGAGGTGACTTGCAGGTGCGACAAGTCATTTTTATAAGTGAGTACCTGCTATAGGTGTCAGGGGAGGCATACCTATGCCCACCGAGGAAATAGTACAAATAATAAGACATCCAAAAAACCACGAGACAGTATAATGCTGACATAAACATAAGCGAGATAAAAAACATGATATTGAATCCCACATATATATTATGCCTGGGATAACAACCAGGACTTGTACAATGATATATGAGTAAATGAGATATAAATGCAACCGAGATGCCCCTGAAAATAGGAAAGGGCTCTGAAAATCTAACTGATACATGCAACCAAAAAGGTGTTGCAAGCGGCTGAGGCTGACATCATAAAATGTATGGAGTTTCATCGAAGGCTATAATGAAGAGGTCATCCAAGTGTGTGGGGGGCTACTTGTGGGGCCACCCCCTCATGAGGGCTGAGACATCTCACACACACCCAGGAATCACCAAAGTCAGCTGCTGCATCACTGGACCATCAAGTATACAGATCTCGATCATGTTTAAAAGGAGCTAGAGCTGAGAAAAAATCAAGTCAAAGGGCAATGAGGAGTCCCTTTTCCTGATCCGAGGCACCGAACAAGAGTGGAAGTTGGAACCAAGGTACACCGCCCTCTAGACCTATCTTCTGGAATGAATGAGCTAATGTTGACAGAAGGAGGCTTGCCATAGGTGAGGCAATAAGGGATCCTCAACTAAGGCATGAGGAAAAATAGTAGAGTGACTTACAAAATGACACCAATGATGAAGATGAAATGGGGGGAACTGACTAGCAAACAGACAACTTCTCTTGTTAGAGCATAAATGGCATGGATGACCTGGTAGCAACTGAAACAATATTAGGAGGGATAGGGGATAGTGGTACTGAAGGCCATGATGTGTGACATGAGAGAGGGACCAAGCAATGAAGGATGAAGGACTTTAGCTGGGTGGGAAAGGACTTGGGATAGACTGTATGAAAGAAATGATGACTCAACTCGGATGCTCTAAACAAGGGTGACTAGATGGTGATGCCACATAGGAAAAGGGTCCAATGGGGACCATAAAAGCATGAGTACAATATGGTAACTCATGATTAAAGGTCGAAACGAGCGTGGACAAGTATGGAGGAAAAATGGTGCCCTCGGTACGAGTGTTTCAAGTGAAGAAATTCGATTTTGAGGAAGGGTGAAGTGGCGCTTCTTTGAAAAAAATGTGTCTTGGTGAAGTATCAAATCATAAAAAGCTAATAGATACCCATTTGAGGGCTTGGTGGGATCCTTCCAATGGTATAAAAAGTTCATCAAACTGAGCTACAGTTTGGTCGCAGTAAGCAAAAGAAAAATCATGGGTTTTCTTTTAATAAGGCATTTTCCTTCCATATTCACTTATTTGCCGGTGGAGCTATGGTGAATATTGTGAGGAGAGGAGGCCTTAAATATTGTGGCAGTTGTAGCGGAGAAACCAACTGTTGGAATTTAAGATCCGAAAATTATAGGTAAGATTTCTCATCCTACTTTTCATTTTAGTAAGTTGAAAGTTCAGCTTAGGTACCCAGAGCTCATGAACAGGCAAGGTCGTACTTTTCTGGGGGTCTGTTCTGCGACCTGGGTAGGAGGTACTGGGTAGAAAACTGCTACCTATCCCAGGGAAGGACCTGGAAAGTGTGACCTGTCAGAGAAAGGGGGTTTCAGTGCTATTATGGGCTGAGATCTGGGATTTTATGGTTGAGGGGCATGGGTGCCCCTGGGCATGTTATGGACATGCCAAAATGTATTTAGAAAAAGGGAGATCTAAACACATTTCAATGATGTGGTGTGCCACTTGTTTTCAGTATGGTTATGCTGTTTGACAAAGGAAATAGACGATTACCAATCTATTTTGGTACTGCATATATGAATCAAATCGACTTTAAGTTTTTGGGTTGGCATATATGGTGTTTCTATCCAAAAGTTAGGACTTGGGGATAATGAATTGATGTTCTCCCAGAAAACTCATAGTTTGGTCAACCACAATGTCTATGAGACTGGGTTTCTGATGTAATATGAAGGAATTATGAGGGGTATCATCCCAAGAGTGATATGAAGTGATATGGGACTCTAAAGATTATTCTAAATGTGGAAGAATAATGGGACTAGAGTCGACACGACTAGATTCAATAGGAGAGTGGTGGATAATTGCTTCTCTTGGTCTCTCAAATATGGGTGCCCCCTTACCCAAATATTGGGTGTCAATGTAATGGCCACAAGGTGCATGTGGTTCGAATGCATGAGTTCGATGTAAGGGGGGATAGATAGAGTCAGGGGTGGTGACTGCTTCCACAATGTCATCATTGTAATAGAGGATGGGGTGACTGGTGAAAGAAATACCATCTGACGTGGCGAAGCTATCTAAGTCATCATCTTGAGAAGAGAGGTTCACATGTGCATCGTCACAAGTGGTGACAGATAAATAATCAGATAAAGGATCTACTGATGTTGAGCCTAGGGTGATCGCTGAAGGGATGTTAAGCAAAACATTAGGGGAAGACTCCAAGGGGACTTCTACCGATGGTATCATGGATGATGATAGGTAGAAAATGGTGGGTGAAGGCTTCATCATCTCGACATCATGAGGGGGAATGTCAATGGGAGCATTCATGTCCTTTGGTTTCGCCGAAGCAAAACACGCAAATAAGGGAGCGGTGGACTCGTTGCGCTTGGCCTCGAATTGGAAAATTGCTTCCAAAGAGTGATACTCTTCAAGGTGGGGATAGAGGTGAGTATAGTGGCCATGGAAATCACACAAAGCGCAAGGGTGATTTGTGCGCAATGACTTGAGTTTCGCGACTGAATCAGGTATAGTGACATATACCTCTAGGATATCATACTCCGAAAACATCTCATTGATCATGGACTTAAGATGAGGCAACTCTAGACAAGTATGGGTGGCATGGCCAGAGACATCACACAAAGCACACTGGATGGTATGCTTTGGAGGTCGAAAATATGCAGGGTTGGTTAGGGTGGCTTTTTCATTTGATGCCCCCTTGCAAGCTTTGCCCTTCTTATGCGAAGAAATTGCAATGGGAGGTGGTTCCTGTTGAGGTGAATGAGGCACTATTGCAGCAGGAGAAGTCATAGGGACTGGTTGGACTGGGGTCAAAGAAAGATAAGTTTTGGGTTGACCAGGTAGGGTAGCAGGTGGAGGATCGAGGTACCAGAAGGGAATCCCAAGGGTCAGGTTACGAAGAGAGAGGGTGGCCATAACAGGTACTGTGTACACTCCTGGTGGGGGAGTTAGGAACGATATCTGACCAAAGGGGTAATGACCAGGCAGGATGGCTCCAAGATGGTTAAGGCATGGAGGAACCATTGGAGGAACCGTTCCAGGAGGGTAAGGGGGGTCATGAGTACCAGCTGAAGGTGAAGGGCCAGGAGAAGAAGGTTCAGAAGGCTGATCAGAGGACATCATGAGAATATGGTAATCAAGGGAACTAGATGGAAGAGTTTGAGTGGCCACCTGACCTTCATGTGGTTGGGTAGCCAAAAATCCCTGTTGTGCATCCACCTACACCTGAGGGGGCAGTGACTGCTATTGCGGGGTTTGAGCAGGCGTGGGAGGCAGAGGTGCTGATGCTGGAGGAGCTGGAGCACCAAGCTACGAATATGGATAAGGTGGTTGGGTAACAGTGTGGTAAATATGATGTTGGGCCAAAAGAGGAGGCATGCCATATCTTGGATACGTGCTACTAGGAGGGGGAAAAGTGCAGAAGGTGCTACCCCCCCAGGAAAACCATAACCCATGGGACGTTGAGAATATGGATGAGAGAGAGCTCCAACGATACCGTCAGTGACATGAGGTGCCCCCAGTTCATTGGCACCACCGTGTCTGGGGAGATTAGGTATAACGGTATAAACATAACCCGTATGAGTGTAGATTAGGTCATATTTCAACGCCATTTGGAGAGTGGCTTCTTCATTTTGAGGAAAATGCGATGCGACATCTTTCCCTATAGGAGGTAAGAGAGATTTAAGTTACCATTCCATGTAGACACAGTCTTCGAAGGTAGGGGATTGACATAGGCTCTTTCTTCTCCGCCATTTTTGGACATGATCGAATAGGTGGTTCGCAAATGATTGATGGAAAGAATTCAAAAGTTTGATACCATTGTCATAACAAAGGGGAAGCTAGAAGTAAGCTTAAAAATCCCAGGCAAGAGTCACAAAGGTGGTATGAGAGGAAGTGGCTTGATCAACATACCACTTAGAAGCTTCACCTGTAAGCATTCATTGCAACAACTGAAGATGGATAGAGTCATCAGTAATGGAGTTAGATGAACACCACATGTGGAAAGATCGAACATGATTTGAAGGATCTTCTCTAGCAATTCCTTCAAACTTTGGGATGTCAGAAGGGAGATTTTTTGGCATAGTAGGCCGACTAGCGTCATGGTGTATAGGGTCATTTATCAACCGGTCCAAGTTAGGGAGGTTGAGGCCTGCCATAAAGGGGAGCAAGGGCGCAGTCAAGGTAGCATTTGTAGTGGTCCCACTAGTGGTATTCCAAGCCTGAGGGTCAGGGTTGCCACCAGCATAAGGTCCTGAACGAGACATGGTGAAGGTGTGAGGGGGAGAACAGAAGGCGGAACGAGAAGGAGAACTTGAAGGACCAGAAGAAGAGTCAGTGTGCGGACTCGTTGGAGGACTAACTCAAATCCTATGCAGGGGAGTAAGTATTCCTATCAGAAACTAAGGATGAAGGCCAAGAAGTCTCTAGGATAAATGCCTTGGTGGTGCAATGGTGATGGCACAAACATGGCACAAAGGAAAAAGAGACCAACAAGGATAGGGAGGTGCAGGATTGACTGATTACAATGTCGAAACAAGGGAAGAAAGGTGTAGTATCAATTGATTTCAATGTTTTAGAGTATTTTCTTGGCAGTGTTAACCAAGCCCTTTTTCACTTAGGGTGTGTGTGTAAAATTGTGTAAATTTTAATTTTTAAACCCAGACGTTTGTAGAGAAAAAAAAAGTGTGTTGTATGGTTGTAAATAAACTTGCAAATGACAATATATAAGCCTACAAAAATAGGAAATAAACAGCTAATAATGCAATAATCTAAACCCAAGGAGGTGGGCGTGTCAAAAACTAGTCTATAGGTGAGTAAAAAACTAATCAAAACACACTAAAACAAAAACTAATAGATCTAAGGTCAAGAGGGATGGGAATCTAAAAGATAAAATCTACTGGAAAGTGGTGTAGAAAACAGCAACAAATCAGAGGAAAAATTGTTGTAAAAATGGTGGCGAAAGGCCATTTCCTAAAGGGAAACATAGTGAACCCTAGAGGAAAACCCAAACAAAGCTAGATGAGGTGATTTGGATGGATAACAAGCTGATCTAAAGCAGATCTGAAGGTGATGTATCAGATCTGAAAAAATGGTTGAAGACTCTGAAATTTCAGACAACCTGCAAAAACAAAACTCTTCCACAAAAAGTGGAGGGTACTGAAGCCCGATGGGGCTATGTTCCCACTTATTTGAGTGAAAAAAAACAAGTATAGGTCCAAAATGGGCAGAGATGGAGGTCAGAAATCCCTGGATAGAGGCTCAGACAAACCCAAAAAACTTTCAAAAAAATCCCTGAAAAAATTCCAAGTCGTAGTTTTTGACCTGTTTTCAGTAGAGGTCACACTTTTTGCACTGTAAAGTGTGACTGGGAGGTCCAGGGTGCAGGTTTTGGGCTAAAAAGTGTGACCTACACTTCCGGCACTCTCGGCCGCAGATTTCAGAAAATGTTTTCGTCTCAATTGCGACTGATCTCAACTGAGACGAAAAAATTTGGTCATCTAATCCATTGGAATCACATCCTTGGTGTACTTGGTTCCATCTAATAGTAATGGATTATATGACCAAAAAATGGTGTAATAGCTGGGATTCCACTAACAAGCAATCCCTCTTATAGTGATTCTAGCATCTACATCAACAATAGTGACACCAAGGGAAGGCACTAAGAAGTTAGCTAAAGCTATGGAGAACATGCCCTTACAGACAACAGAAATTAAAACACTACAATATCAAGTCGGTGATGTACATGACCATATGAAGAGGAGAAAATGAGCTCGTGCCACAGATTTGCAGACCAGAAAAAGGTTAAATGAAGGATTGCAAAAGTACCTTAAGGAGTCCTAAATTGGAAGCATGATAGGAAGAGTTGAACAAATTGTTTGGATGGATGGAATTGAATATATGAAGGATATATGTCCATCAATTAAAATAATTTGGGAACAGAGGGATTTAATTGAATCAGTGAAAGTTTCCATTGAAAGAGAAAACATGAACTTGGGGATAAGTCCCAAATTTCCAACAATATCATCAAATAGATAAATTCTAAAAGCACTCATGAAGTGGAGAAACTGCAAGGAGCAGACAGAAAAACCACCATACTTAAGGTAAAAAGGGTGTTAAACAAGAATATTCTAGGTACACAACGGGAAGAAATATGTCACTGGCTAGAGATTTGAGTAATTAGATTCGTCAATAGGAATGAGCCACTGAAAAAAAGGGATTGTCTTCCTTATTTATTATCAATGAGAATTTGATGGCTAGCACAATTTATATCAAAAGGCTCACAAAGGTTTCAAAGGATATATCTAAGCTTACCAATATGAAGAACAATATGATGGGGAAATAATTTTATGAAGTTATCAACAATGAGGTCTTCATACAACATGAAATTAGGTACATCTATCAGTTTAGGCCAACATTTTTTGTAATATTCCTAATTAGCCCAAGCTAATAGGAATATTTCATTTTGTTTTAATATTATTTATTGATGAATAAAATGTAAAGGAGGACATGAAAAAATCCTAAAACATAAAAATAAATCAATGCGCAATGTGAACAGAGACAAATCAGGGCTTTCTTAATAAAAGCCACTTGTATGTGAATAGGTTTGAGCCACTTGACTAGGTCAACAAGACCAAATCACTAAGCATACCAGATACGTTGAACCACTTTGAAGACCCAGCGCAATTCTAGAAGGAGGATCCCATGTGAAAGGGGTTAATTCATTTGAGGTGGTTTAGGGTTTTGCACATCCTCATCTTATAAAAGGAAGGATAAGGATCAAGGAAATTTTTTTTGATGATATTTCGATTTTGAGATTGCTTGAGCAACTCAAAATCTCTTGGTTGTTTAGCTAAGAGGGTGGAATTTCCTGTTTAGGAGTTCTTCTTCCTTCGTTAAGGGTCTCTTGGAGGAAATTGTGCTGCATTGATCCACTATCTGGAATTTTGGCCAAGCTTCACCTCCCTTGACATTGTAAATCCTAATTAGGGCTTCACTGTTTAGAGAGATACAACAAGTGGAATCAGATCTATTCAAATCTGAAGGATTCTATTGCATCTTTTCAGTGGCGAAGTCATATAAACCATTGGCAGGAGTGAAATGGCTGCTTAGAGCCTCAGAATTCCATCTTGGCATGAGGCCAAAGTGTGCATCACTTCATCAACATAGTTAGCTTCAGAAACTACGTTATTTTTCAGGCATATTTGCAATGTTTATTTGCTAGCAGTTTGGAGGAGAGATCTTCGGTGAAAGGGTTATTTTCCTTCACTGAGGTGATCCATGGATTGGCCAACCAATCCATATCCTATTTCAGATCTGATCTGTTGTGTGACTTATTCTTCAAAAATTTCTAAATTTTACAGCAGATCCATGGTGTAGATCTCAGATCTATTCAGTGTCCTTCATTATAAGCTGAGATCCCCAAGGGGAATGTACTTAAAAGTCATTTTTTCATATATATCCAATTTAGATCTATAATTTTGTACTATTATCTATTATATATATTAAACTTAATGAAACACTACCTCAAATTTCTGAATATTACACTGTCTGGTTCATTGTCTACTTCTTGTGTCATAAAGCTTGGGTTTTAGGCCTTTTCTTCAAGTATAGATCTGTATTTTATAATGTAAGATCTTTGAATCATATTCTCAAATTTTCATACTATTATCTCTTCATAAACTCACCAAACCCTTCAAAAAATATGCTCTCTAAGCTTTAGCAAATTTCTACATACTCCAAGTCATGGGAAATCAACAATTTTAAGCCTAGTTGGGAATGGAGGAGATGTTTAACATAGAAAAATGCATTTTTTTTTTGCTTAAATTCAGCATGTGAATCCATATTGGCCTAATATAACATATCCCAAATCCATGACCCTTATTTTTACGCAAATTTCTGAATACAGTCATTTTAGGGCATGCAAAGATGCTTTTCCTCACCTTCTTGAGAATAAAAGCTGAGTAAAGGTTGCTGCAGTACTTGGAATTGATTTCTGAGTGTTTTTGAACACATTTTGTGATAGTTGAAGAAAAAACCCCTGAAAAATGCATTTTTTAGGCATGTGTTGCTGAGCAATCCATTTTGGGAACATTACATTTGTGAAGTACCCCGAGGCTAATGAAGTCTACAGAAAGTTGAATAGAACTAAGGTTATGACTCAAAGAAATGGGAAAATTGGCATGGAATCCACATAGGATGACAATTCTACATGTTGACAAAACATGCTGCTCAATGAATTATTTACATCAGCAGATCCAGTATATCAAAACAACTCAACAATATCAAATTTCCTACACAATAGACCTCCAGAGAATTTAATAACAGCTTTATGATGACATTAGACATATTTTAAAAGGTTGTTGCACTGAATGACATTTACATAGTGACTTTGGACAATTGTCAAAAAATCGTCACAACACGTCCATGAATGAGACACATAGGTCAAGTTTCAGTTACTTTGTAATAAACGAATTGATTGCCCTTCTGATAATGACAATCAGTTGCAACTAGTTTAAATGCAGAGTTTTATTTAGTATTAGGTGTTGGACCATGGTTTTGTAAGTGATTTTCATTGAAAGCATTTGTAAATTTTCAAGTTGGAGCATCAATAAAGAGATCAGTCTGCAAGATTCATGTGTTGTGTTGTCCTGGTGATGTTCTTCCTTACTCATGCTCAATGTTTTCCCACTGTAATATTTTCATGTGTGTCATTTAAATTCTAATTGAAAAGTAGGAAATTTAGATTAATATTTAGTGTTCAGAGTACCTTAATTCTAACTATCTTTACAATTTCAATGTTTTCTTCTGATGTATGGCTTACAGATTCTTAATTTCTCTTAAGTCATTACTGAAAATGTTTTCTCAATTTCATAATTTCACTGAGTTATAAGCACCAATATTCACAACTAGCTTGCCTTGAATTTTCTCTGGAGTTTGATGCATATAACCCACCTATTTCGCCTCCATAGCCCTGTGGAAAGCATTTAGAGGAACCCCTTACATCCAACCATGAACAATCAAACAAAAAAACTCCCAATATCAATTTAAATAGCCTAATATCTGAATTCTTAAACAAATCTAAATCTTACATAGAGAGATCCCTCTCTGAGTATACGAGGGCTAGATCCTAGGCTTCAAGCGGTTTTGATGTTTTTCTTTATAATTTAGTCTTTCCAATCTTATAAATTATAGAGTGATACTATAGTGGCAACCATACTGGGGATATAACTAAAAAATTTCAATATCATTTGAATTCAGAAAACCCTAGCTAAAAAGAATTGTATGATACAATTTTCTTTTGAAGATTGGTTTCCTTCACTCTTCAAAATCATTTTGTCTCTGATTTTGAACTAAATTCTGACTCCCAAAAGAATATACACCAGATCCCATCCATATCCAAATCCCCATCCTATTGTAGACAAGCCTGAGAAGATCTTGAGGAAAAAACCTAAAACAGAAAGCCAAACCAGTAACAGTGTTCTTTACAAGCTGAGCTCCTTACCTGATAACTTTGTCACTTTGCAAGACATTCAATTTTATTTTCATTTTGAACAAGGTCTATTCAGAAATAAATCTCATAATTAGATTGACATTATAGTTTTTGACCCATCCATTTTTCGTACCTCTACCCATCCTACTTCACCCACCATTCATTTCCCTCCACCACCCCCACCAATCATGGCAGCCAAGTATGCCCCCTTGGTTCTGCAACCACCTTTACCTCCTGTGCCCTAATATTACCAATCTAAAATTCCACAATTTGGTAGCATTGGCCCTGTTACTTCCCAACAACACATAGATAAAATGGATAACAGTTTTGACCTGCAAGAAATTGATGATGACAGTTTCAAATTGAGAATGTTTGCCCAAAGTTTAGCGGGTGACGTTAGAAAATGGTTTAAAGGTTTAACGGCTAATAGTATTCATGATCTCCTTTCCTTTCACCAAACATTCATAAACTAATGGGAAGTCAAGAAAAATCCACTACAGATTTTATGAAAATATGAAACTATTAAGAGATCTCCACATGAGAGTGTGCAAGACTACTGTACTAGATTTAATAGCATATACAACACACTCCTTGTTATATGAAACCACCCCAAGGGTTAGTTCTGGTTAAATTCCTCAATGAACTTGATCGAGACATAGCCTATTAGCTTAGGGAAAGAGACTCATCGACTTTAGAGGAAATGAAAAAATATGTTGTGAGTGTAGAAGCTAATTTACTAGCTAAAAGAACTAGGATCAGGACTAAGAGGGGAGTCACAATAAGAGAAGAACCTGTAGCCTCCACATTTGATGCCAAAATTGACAATTTGGTAAGGACTATGGAAAGGATGATGGAAATAATGTGTCTAAATGAAAGAGCGGTACCCAAAGAAAATCAACCAATACCCCAAAACATAAATCAGAACCCAAGAAGAAACCCTACACAAGTTAGACAGAGAGAGAAAATAGGTCCTAATCAATAGATTAGGCCTCCCTTTTAAGAAATCTAAGCTAATGAAGATGAAGGAATAATGGAGGAAGTTGAGGAAAATCATATTAATTTGATGGGGATTAGTGAAGATGATTCTATGTTTTTCACTGAAAAATAACAAGTCTTGCTTTCACTAACCCAAACAGACCTTAGATCTGAAGAATCTGATGATTACAAACTAGGTTTTGAGAACGCCATTATGGAGGTCCACAAACAATACAACTTAGTAATCAAGAAAAAATTAAATAATTCTAATAACAAGAATTCAGAAAATTCTGCCAAGAAAGTATCTAAATATGAAGTCAATAAAACAACAAAAAACACCAAGAAAAACGCAAATAACCCAAAAAATAAAAACACACAAAACAGTGCCAAGAAAGCAGTAGATATCCTTGTCAGAAATGCTCAGGGAGACATCCCCAGTACAAGAAAGGAGGTTGAAGTTACCCAAAGAATAGAAGATGAAAGAATTGATTTTTCAAACCCACTCAAAACTCAAACACCATTCAGTATTAAGAGTGAACTTGAAAAGGTGAATATTTCTATCCCTCTCACTGAATTAATCAACAAAAATATCTACAGATCTCAGGTCCTGAAAATGTTAAATATAGGGGAGGTTACAGATACTGTAAATTTAAATGATTACCTGCCCGAACTTTTGTTTGGGCCGGAAGTTGATGGAAAGCCTCAGGAAGGAGGGGTCCCTCATTTTTATGTCAGTTTAAACATTCATGATAAGATTATCCTCAATGCCATGTTGGATTTGGGTCCATCACACAACCTTATGCCAAAGGCTATCATGGAGAAACTATTAGGTCCCTATATTACTATTATAGTCCCTTGTTGTTATTATTGTACCCTTTTAACCCCCAAATTGTTATTATTGTGCCCTTAAATTATTATTGTTAGGTCAGCTAGGATTACATTGTGGCCCCATGGACTCCTATATATAGAAAGGAGGTTTTGTAATTTGAATCATTCAAGAATTGTGCATTCATGTAATGTATTGGAGGTTCCCCCCTTGAAGTGGCTTATTTCTAAGGCGTTGATATCTCTTTTCTTCTCTTTTTAGAGCTATTTTCACAACATTTGGTATCAGAGCTTTGAGATTCTAGGGTTTCGCTGCTTAAAACAGGTAATCGTGGAATTTTCACTATAATTTTTTTTCTACGAAGGTTCAGAATCAGAAATTATTAGAGTACAAAGCCAAAATCCTGAGGAACATCATCACAAAATTTCAGAGCTTGGTTCACAATATTTTCAGAGATATGATCTGTGCAAGTTAGGTCATTTTGCAGGCTCCTAAATTTAACCTAAATAGGTCATCGTGGTATTTTTGTAATAACGTTTTTTCTATGATGTTTCAGAATATGAACTTTTTAGAGTGAGAAGCCACAATCCTGAGGAACATCATCGCAAAATTTTAGATATTGGTTTGCAATATTTTTGGAGAAATGATCTATGGAATTTAGGGCTTTTTGAGGCTTCTGAATTTCATCTCAAAGAGGTGATTGTGGGAAAATTGTCATAGCTCTCTCTCTAAGCATCAGATTGGAATGTTGTGAAAAGTGGCCGCAAGTACACTGACTGCAGTTTTCGGTCCATCAACTTCAGAGCCAAAGGAGGAAATAGCGACACGTGGAAATTCGTACAAATTTTCTCTACAGAACCAGTCCAAAATTGGGTCATTGTGGGTGTTTGCCAGATAAATCGATCTTGTGGACAAGACCAATCTCCCTAGTATCAGAAGATAGTCTAGCAACAAACATACAAACAAACCTATAATTATCTAGACATATGTGACTTATAGGTAAATACTACAAAGGTGTTAAGGTCTTACCTTAGATCCAGTGATTGTTCGTAGTAGTCGTCCTCCAATCACTCGAAAGAGTTATCTTTGAAGACCTGCAATCACAAACAAGAAAACATTAAATAGCACCTGCATAGTAAATATTATAAATCATGCCTATCATGGTGATCAAGTAATCCATAAAATAAATAGTTAATTAACAACTTATTGAGAAAAATAAATTTATTTGTATTAACTTTGAATAGTAGAAGAACCTTACAACCTTTTCAGCCTTGATGTTGAACAGGCCTTCCCGGGGTCTGAAGCAAGAATCTCCTTTACTCTGACAAGACTTGCAATCTTCCAATCGAGACACATAGAGGTATGTAATCCTTCCTCACAAAATCTCAGTTAAAGAAGTCTAAGTTCCAAAAGCACTTTACCTGAAAAAATACTAAAGCTTGAACTCATCAATTGTCTAGTCCATTAGTAACCCTTCAAGGCTGCCCTATGCCTCTTTTTATAGTAAAAAAGAGGAGGTTACAGTTCCACCTATGAAGGGATGGAATCCTCCTTCAAAGGGATAAACTCCTCACATCAAGGGGTTAGCTCCTTAAGGCATGGGGTACATGAACCTGAAAAGAGCAGACTTTCCACTGCAAGATTCCTTCCAAAAGCTTCTAGAAATGACTAAAAGTGAGCTTTTTGATTTTACTTCTCCCTTTTAATATTTTACAAGGGTCCGCACCCTTAACACAGAGAAATTGCAATTAGGTATGCAGGAGACATGACCATTAGGTGCCAGACCACAGGTAAGACAAAGAGAAAGTGCGATACCAGAGTTTTACAGACTTTTGAGAGCTTTTCTCTTATTTTCAAGGCTTGATATGAGGAACTGATGTTTTTAGACTTGCAAAGGAGGAAATTATGAGTGATAATGAGCTCATACGAACAATGAAATGTCAAGGTGACAATTTTCAGTGCAACAGATTGCCCCCTAAAGTGCGAAGGCTGTAATAGATGAAGATAGAGTCTGTCATGTATGAAGAGTGAAGTACTTTATCATTTCGAGTATCATCCTGTGGACACCCAGTCGGAACCTGTAAAAACAATCAAATGAAAAATGCATATATGTAGACATATCATCGTTGAGGTAGGCATTCCCATGCTCAGATAAAAGCTAACTAGAAAACTGACTTAAATTGTTCTAATATAGGAATGATTTTCAATACATCAATAGTATAGACATGTGTAGACACAGTATGGATGCAACCATATGTTTATGAATAGTCCATTGTATAAATGAATAGAAAAATTCCTCGCAGCCTGGATGGCAGAAACTAGATCCAGGTTCTTGATTTCCACTTCTCGAACCGGTACAATTCTATCCAGGTGAATGAATGTGTTGAAGTCAAACATGGTAGAAACCACTTGATTACCAGTCAATAATGCAAACTGTTAACAAGTGTGAGAGTAACCACCAGTAATTTCAATGGCCCTCAAAGTACTCAGTACAATCCATGAAATGTGAATGAATGAGCTGAAGTCGAACATGTCACGGAATCATTCGATCGAAGGTCAATGATGCAACCTGTCATCAAAGGTGAAAAACCTACCATTGAGGCATGTAGATTTCAAGGTACTGACGATTTCTAGATCAGCTTCCTAGATAATGAGCTGTCGTCGATAGAAAGTGATCCGTCGTAGGGAAGCCCATAACACAAAATCATAGATCAAGTTTTGAAGAAATATATTTGCAAGGATTGACTCAGGGATGGTCAAAATGGAAGACAAAAATGAATGGTTTATTTGAACTATCCTTTTGAACACAAAACGACACTGCAGATGGTTTGGTGACAATTGACCCAAAGCTAGTACCCAGAAACCGACTGAAGACTTTCAATATGGTTTGACTAACTTTTAGGCAAAGGATTTTCCCAACCTAGGTGAACAAAAGTGTCGTGTTCAAGAGTGGTTAACATTTTTCTAAATATTCAAAATGTAACAAACAGGTTCGTTTTTCTCTTTTTTCCCCCACCATTTCTGGCAAGTACCTCTTTATTTTTCACAAGCTTGAGGAGGATAACATTTTCTTGTTTATAAGCTCATCCTTCGGATGAGTCCAACTTAATTTAAGATTTGAACCCTAAGAAGGAGTGGTTCATTCCTTCTTAAAATTGAACAGGTCCTTTACTATTAAATTTTAACGAGTCCAGTATAGGAGAAACTCGGTGTTTTTCAATTTTAAGGAGTTAGAAGAAAAACTTAAGAAAACTCCATGGGTGTAATTTTTCATAAATTTAGTCTCTCGAGCCCGAAAAAGGATAAAATAATGCAGGAGAGAACTCTATTGACCGTAATTAGTCAACATATTCCTTTTTCGTAAATAATATGTTTCAGTCTGTAAAAGGGGTAAACTTATGCTGCAAGGACGATCATCCATTTATTTTAACAAGTTCGAATAATCAAGTTCTCAACAATATTTTCAATTTTCGAGAGTCTGAAAAGAGCTTAAAAGAGGACTCCAGGTTTTCTCTTTTTCATAGATTTTTTGAAAGAGTCCGAAAAAGTGATAAAAGTATGCTCTTTGTTGAAAAACAATCAATTTTCCAAAAAAATCCAATTTTATGCACAAAAAATCGAAACATTACACATGCATGTTTAAGATAAATAAAAATGTTTTCAAAATTTACCTTTTTAAAGTAAAAAACAAACAAATGAAAAATTCATTTATTCGAAAAAACTTATAAAAAGGGCTTTTCTAATTTCTTTTTTAGCATTTGAGTTCAAAGTGAAAAGTGAGAGCTTTTGGGTAAAAAAGTTCCTGTGAAGATTCTGGAAAATCCATCCGTCGGAATCAAGAACCGTCAGCTCCAGGTAATCCACGTCTCCTTAACTTGCATTTCATCGATTTACATTTTGTTTTTAGGCTTTAAATTTCATTTTTTAAGGAAAAATAGGTTGAAAAAATTGCTTACGGGGGTCCGCAGGTGAAACACGCGGGCCCTGTGGACCCTGTCTTTTTTATTCATAGAAAAATGTCATGGGTTCGCACCTATTGCACAGAGCCCATGCATATCTACACACTGTGTATGAGCAAATGGTGTGGACCCCACGCAATTAAATTTCAAACTTAAATTTCTCAATTTCTGCCCAAAATGTTTCAAACAAGATTGTTCTAATATGTCTCTTTATGTATTGTAGGACATTCAAAATTATTACTTGGAGAGAACGCGAGCACGAGGATGTAGATGAAGTTTCAATGAATCATTTTCCCACAATGCAGGCATTGAGATCATGCGATTTGTACAAGTTCTGGGCCATACAGGGCATGAGGGCCCAAGTAGACCTCTTGACATGGTTAGTAAACAAATGGGACACTCAGGACCAGTGTTTTGTTATTGGCGGCCACCGGCTCAAAATTGAGCCAGAGGATATATATTTTTTGACTGGTTTGTCCAAAAGGGGCGAACAAATATCTCTTTTTGGAACTAGGCCAGGTGGCTAGTCTGTCGCTAGTCTTCGACTAGAGTTTTGCGATGATCGAGAAAAACCCAAGGATAAATGGATTGATATTAAAACTATCATCTGAACTAAGCTTAAATTCATTTCATTCACTATTACTATACTGTGCGGGAGTGCAGCATTGCATGTCGCTACTGGATCCCAAATGTGGATTGCAGTAGGCTGTTTTCGAGGCATCATTTTCAACTGGTGCGAGGCTATGTTGGAAAATTTGAAAGACCAACTAACCAGAGCAAAGAATGGAAAGATAAAAAAGTTTGTATATGGATCCATTGTAGTCACCTTTTCTCTAGAGAGGATCCCCATGTTAGCCCCGCAGCACATTCCTGTCAATGTTGGTTGACCTGAAGAGCCTAGGATGGTTCATTGGGTTGCTTTGATGGCCCATCACGCTGAGGGAATAGAGGTTGCTCAATTTCCTTGTAAATATTTTTGTTGGCTGGAACACCAAAATTTGTTATAGAGGACTTTTCATACGCCGGGATGGAATTTCACGGCGACCGAGACATTTCTCTCCCAGCAGGAGAACAGTGGGATGATTAAAGTAAAAACCATTTTCAACATTTTCTAAGTTCTAATATTTTTTGTATTTTAATCATCCAAAAATAATAATCAACATTTTAAATGCAGATGTGGGTCCACGACGACCAGCCACTCTCCAAACTTATGAGAGGAGACACCTAGATGCAGTAGCACTGGCCCCACAAGGCCAATCAGCAGAGATCCTGACCAACTTGGAGCATCATCTAGAGCGCTTGACATTAGATATTCCAGAGACTGATATAGATGATATTCCACTTAGGTTACAAAGATATGTGATTGGTGTCCCAGGACCTTTTAGGAGGTTCCTGTGTAGGGTGGCTTAAGCAGTGGTTTCTTATCGTGATCATCACTAGGAATAGGATGATTGATTTGTAGACTTATAACATTTTTGACTTTTTGTATTATTATTTCTGCTGATCATAAGGTGTTTTTCAACCTATGATCGAAGACGATGTATATTTTGAAACACACTTCTTTTCTATGATATATCATTATTACTGGCTATCTTGTGTAACATATTATCGAATGTTCTATAATTTACTCTTTTGATTATTGCAAATGTCTATTT
The DNA here is from genome assembly GCA_034641835.2 of Pinus albicaulis. Classification (NCBI taxonomy): domain Eukaryota; kingdom Viridiplantae; phylum Streptophyta; class Pinopsida; order Pinales; family Pinaceae; genus Pinus; species Pinus albicaulis. The sequence continues at coordinate 959,436,767 of CM076578.1, read as the reverse complement.
ATCATACTAGAAGAAATTGCATCTGCTAAAGTATTTAAATGTCTTGGAATATGCTGATATTCAACGTAATCAAATTCATGTTCCAAGAGAAGAACTCTTAAAAATAACTGTAATAATACCGGATTTCTAATGGCATAAACCCTGTTAAGCTGTAATACAATGAGTTTAGAATCCAACCCAACAATCAAAATCTGAATTCCAAATGATATGGACTCAGATAATAACTCAATCACTGCACTATAATCTGCAATGCTGGTCATTGTTTGACCGAGGCTTACCCCATGCATGGATACTAACTCATCAGAGAGTGAATAGATAACCCAAGCTGCAGAAGAAATTTTACATGTACTACGACAAGCAGCATCAACAAAACCAATGTAGGCTTGAAGAGACGTCGAAATCTACAATATCAAGAGTAAAACCCAGATAAGCAGGAATAGTGATAAGAGCACACTCTAAACTAGGCATGCTTTTCTAATCTAAGACACACCAGCAGTAAAGAAACTAATCTAACAGAAATATCCACTTAGAATTTTAAGCATAATATCTCTTCAAATAAAGCCCATTTCTGGGATATCTAAGGAGACCCCGTCAAAATCTATTAGTTCATAGGCCCCTTTTGCCAGATTTCATTTAACAATGTAAGGACCATGCCACATAGGTACAAATTTTCCAGCCCCTAGCTTATCATTCGCTTGATCGTATAATAAAACTAGGTCTCCTTCTGAAAAATTGCGAGGTGTAAGATTTCTGTCATACTGAGCTTTTATTCGCTTTGCATGAGCCTCGTTTTCTAATGTAGCAATGCGTTGATTCTCATCTAGCTGAGCTAAGTACAAAAAACGTTTCTCCTCTTCAGAAGTAGCTGGGAGTAATTCTATGGCTAATTTTAATGACGAAATTTCGCATTCAATAGGTAACACAACTTCCAAACCGTAAACCAGTTGAAAAGGAGTGAAACTAGTTGATGTTTTTACTGAGGTCTGATATGCCCAAAGTGCTGAAAATAACATGGAATGCCAATTCAACTTATGAATACCAATGATTTTTTTGATCATAGTGACTAAAAATTTATTGATAGCTTTAACCAGACCATTAGCTTGCGGGTAATATGGAGTAGAACTATCATGGCACAGGCCAAGTTGATCTTTCAGTTCAGTCATCATGATATTTCAAAAATGATTCCATGATCTGTAAAGATAGCTTGAGGAACACCAAATCTAGCAATTATATGATTGAACATGAAAGTTACAGTAGTCTTGCTGTCTGCCGAAAATGTAAGCATCACCTCGACCCACTTAGTAAAATAATATACCGCTAAGATAATATACGCATGCCCCTCGACCGAGTGAGGGTTACATATAATAAAGTCAATACCTCATTTTTTGAAAGGACTGACAGCAATTATAGGGTGAAAAGGAGTGGGTGGTGCACGCATTTTACGATCAAAGATCTGACAATTGTGGCATTTCTGGACTGCATAAATACAATCTTTAAATAAGGATGGATAGAAATAACTAGTGTGCAATATCTTTTGGGCTGTGGCATACCCAGACATATGACCACCACATGCTCTAGAACGGCAGTCATTTAGAACCTTCTCAGCTTCTTCATGAGTAAGACAACGCTGGAACACAGAATCCGCTCCACGAAGATAGAGTGTATCACCAATAATATTGTATTGTTGGGATTGGAAACATATTTTCTGTCACTCAGATCGTGATATTTCAAGCCGAAAAGATTGGGTTTGGAGATAAAAAATAATATCCCCATACCAAGGAAAAAGGGTATTGATAAGAAACAAGGATTCGTCCGCAATGGGCTGCTCTGCCACATTTTCAGTATCAGTACACGGGAAATCACACATCAGTTCAGCAAAAACCAAAGATTTCTTTGCCTTGGATTTTTCAAATTCCAAGTAAAATTCATGTAGGATAACTATCCATTCAGAATACTTGCCCCCTAGCAATTGTTTGGTCAAGATGTACATCATAGGGTTATAGTCAGAAATCACTATGGTTTTGCGTAATAAGATGTAGTGATGAAATCATTGGACATCTTGAATAGCTGCCAAGGCCAATTTCTCCACATGCGTGTATTTGATCTCAGTCAGATGCAGATTTCTACTAAGATAGTAAATCACATGTTCATTGTTGAGTTCATCTTCCTGAACTAAAACCATCCCAATGGTGGAATGAGAAGCAATGAGGCACAAAAAATAATCCCAGTTGTAATTGGGAGGATGCAGTAATGATGCATGGGTCAATACGTGTTTGAGTGCATCAAAATATTGATGAGTGATCTCATCCCAAAATAATGGAACGTCTTGTTTTGGCAACCTGCTAAAACCATTTGTTAACTCGACATAGTTAGGAATGAAACGACGTAAATTTTTTTCTTTCCCCTGCAAACTTTGGAGTTGGCGCAGAGTCGAAGGAGGAGGTAGATTGACAATAGCTTCAACCTTTGATGGATCAACATGAATGCCTTCTTTGGAAACAAAAAATCCCAGTAAGCAACCTGATTCTACACAAAAAAAAAAATTGTGTGGATTCATCCTAATTCAATAATGCCTACATCTCATAAAGATAGCTCGTAAATGAGTGAGATGATTGGCCCTACGTGATGAATGGGATGGTAAATCATCGAGATAAGGCTTTCATTGATGTGGAAACTTGATAAGCTGAAATACCGATGAAACAACAACAGTCATAGCATAAGACCAACTGCGACCGAGGAGAGGGTTGTAATCTAGAGGGGCATCAACCACCTCCACATCTAGATTTATGGTTTTGCCTTCGACCCCTATAGATAAATCCTGCGAAATTCCAAAAGGATGGAACCCTTGGCTATCAAAAGCTTTTACAATTATCGGAGATTGATTGAATGTAGGAGAACCAAGTGATTTCCAACAATGTATCGACATAATACACCTAGAAGCCCCTTCATCAATCATAGTCCAAAAGACAGGTCTGTTTTTTACTAATACTAGAATCTAGAAATCCATTTGATGACATAGGCAAGGTGTACTATTCTCTAAATCGAGGATTATTAGGTTCAAATGCTGCATATCGACAGCTCCTATGGCAGAAAATAGTAATTTACATTGTGCTAGGCATGATTGTATCACTTCCAAAGCCGAAATTGCTGAAGGGGAAATAGCTAAGTCCTCAACAATGTTGTAATTCTGAGCAGCTCTCGCATGTGGATTGAAAGCTGATTTACAAAGTACACATTTAGCAGGCGGTTTGATTACTAAGTCTGAGTTGGGTTTCTCGATCTGTAGTGGATCAGAAACAGGAGGAGGTGTAGTTGATGTGTTTGAATTAGAAGATTCTGCTTCTTTACCACCAATAGGATTTTTACTACCATAATCTTGCAATCGCGTCGCAATCCTGATATGAGACATCATCATAATGGGTTCTTCTGAGGCATTCGAGGTAGAACCAATCATATTACTATCTTGAGTAGGAAAAGGATTCTTCAAGACAGCAGGTTGTTTAGAACCTTTAACGAATTTTGAAACCTCTGCTCGATGTGGGAATTCTTTAGTAAAATGATCCTCATCACAAATGAAACAAGGATAGCGAGGTTTGCATTTTTCTTTATTATCTGTTTTATCTTTTGAATTTTTTTTTTTTATTCTTCCCCTTATTTTTACTGCCAGATTTAGATTTGGTCATAGTTGACTCTATGACATGGATGTCAGTAGAAACTTCAGTGGAAGAATCTCCTTTCAGGGAATCAGGTAAAGTTATTATAGGAGAAGAATTATTTGAAGATTTTTTCTTGCTTTTAGTACTAACTGAACCAATCATACCATCATTTCCATGAGACCTTGAAGGAGCTACAGTTATTTGATCGTATTTGGGAAGATCAGGGATTTTTTCATGTAAAGTACCTGACTGCATGTAAACGAGGTCAAGGTACTGAGCTTGAGAAATGACTTGCTCCTCAGTAACAACTCCTCCCTTAGCTACATCTTCAGTTATTTTGGGTAAAAATGATTTAATGAACCATTCCGCCAAAATTTGATCCGGAATGAAAACTTTCACTAAACGCCTTCTACGTCGCCATTCGTGAATATGATCAGAAATATATGTGGGCGTGGATTGTTTTAGTCAAGTTAATAGTTTCGTGCCATTGTCGTATCTGACAGGAAACTGAAAATGAGTTAAGAAAACAGTTGCTAACTTATTGAAATCATTAAAAGAGCCTCGTGGTAACTCAATGTACCATTTGGAAGCAAGACCAATAAGAGTTCGTTGAAAAATACGTAAGCGAATTGAATCATCATTTATCAAATTAGACACACACCAGAGATGATAAGTCATAACGTGATTTGATGGATGCTCTCTTGACTTACCCTCGAATTTCAGTATATCACTGGGAAACTTATGTGGCATTGGCGGCCAATATGAAAGATAGTAAATCAGATCATTCGTAAGCCGCAACAAATCAGGTAAATCCAAAGTTACAATAAATGGTAACTGACGGTTAGGGTCATGAAAACCTTGAGTAATAAGAGAAGTTCCATGAGGAGGATATCCAGGATAAATGGGAATCGGATTTTCATTAGGAATGGTATAACCTCCCAGGAAACCAAGATTAATCGGACCAAACTGGGGTTTTTGAGGCTGTTGATAAGTATAGCCAAGATACAGTTGATACTGATAAACTAGGTTTTGTGCCACGGGACCGAATTGATAATGTCCCTGGTATGGTTGATATGTGAATTGCGGTTGACTTGTGACAATCGTACTTTTACCAGCTTGTATTGTAGGTATCTGGACCGAAGTCTGAACTATAGGTCTTGATTGGGGCATAGAGACTTGAGGAATTTGCATGGATGCAGGGATAGAAGAAACCAGAGCTACAAATACTCGAGAAATAGGTGTTTTAGGTTGAAATGATGTTGCAGTAGTTGCAGTAGTTTGAGGAAGAGTCTGAGGTGTACTAGGCCCAAGCTGTTGAACAGAAATAGGTGCGGGGATTTGAATAGTAGGCTAGATAGGTTGCTGGGTTGAACCAGAAACCAAAGGCTGTCCAGGTTGATTAGGTAACTGCACATTAGGTTGCATAGTCTATTGAATTTGGGATGGATCGCACACCATGTTCATTCTACGGTATTGTCCCGTAGAAGGTTGTACATACGAAGGACCATAGCTTGGTTGAATGTAGGGTTAATAATTAAGTGGTAAATTTCAAACTCCTTGTACAAATGATTGACCAGAAGGTAGTTGAAAACCTTGTGTTGGGTATTGACCTTGAGGTTGATAACCCTGAGGCACGTACTGAATCTGGGGTTGATAAGGACCCTGAGGAACATACTGAGTCTGGGGTTGACCTTGGGGTATGTACTTTCCTAAAGGTTGATAACCTTGAGGTATGTATTGTCCTTGAGGTTTTTCTCCAAAATAATATTGTCCTACAGTTTTTCCTAGGAAAAAATTACCCTGAAATTGCCCCCCAGGCGGTAACTGACTGCCTTGAGGTTGCCCCCCAGGCAGTAACTAACTGCCTTGAGGTTTCCCCCCAGGCAGTAACTGAATACCTTGAGGTTGCCCCCTAGGTGGTAACTGATCACCTTGAGGTTTTCCCCCAGGCAGTAACTGAACACCTTGAGGTTGAGGATCTGGAATATTACCAGACATCATAAAGATTTTCTTTGCATTTTACGTTTCAGTTTTAATTCCATTAAGACCATATGATAATAATTTTTCATTCGATCGAGGAGTTGCTCCTGAGAAAGTACCAGAGAGTGTCTCGTACCCCGAAGGAATAGAAGGACCACTGTATAAAAATGTTTCCGGTTTTTGGGAAAACATAGATGACTCTCCTGACATGATCGATGAAGGATTATAACCTCTGGGCGTAGGATGAAAAGGAATTCGAGGTGGTGAAAAATCAAGACCGGGGTTTTCTAAAAAAAAATTGAAATATAAATACCAAGCGTCACTCCTAATAGGGATGTAGAAAATTGATTCACTCTCCCTAAGATTCAAAGACTGTGGGGATTCAGGAAGAGTTACTTCTTCATCTGGACTAGAAATTTCTTCAATAGAAATGAGGCCAGTAGGAAGATCTTTAGTAACTATATTTCTTACCCTAGGTGAACCAGGATCACTAGAAGTTGGAGTAATAAATCTTGAGGATGGTTCCAAAAAAATAGATTCAGTGTCAGGCTTAGAAATTTCAGGTTCTTCAGCTAATTCACTGGAAGGAGAAATACTACCGGTAACTTCGGAAACTGAAATTGGGTCTTGAATATGCTCTGTTGTGGGTGTTTGATGAGCAGGATGAACAACTATAGATGAACTTATGACTTTTGTTGATCTAATTCTACTGCTACTAGATCATATTAGAGCACACATCCCTTCAAGTTGACTTGGTGTATACTTAGGGGGCTTCCCCTGAAGTCTCCGGGACTGTCTCGGTAATTCTACCACGATTGAATATAAATTAATCACACGTAAACAAAGAAAATTTCAATAAAAACACCTAAAATCTCTAAAGCAACTAACAGCTGAATCACACACCTAAAAATATAAGAGTTCAAACCACACAAAAACAATAACTTCCCGTACTAAAAAACACTAGTTGGTGATGAAATACAACTTAGTAGAAGTTTAATATGGAAAGGGCGGTTGGAAAAGTTACCCCAACAACCTGCTTAATGAAACAGACTGGCACAAGTTTCTTCACAAAACCATCTTGAGTGAAGAGAACCCCCCAGAGAATCCAAGTGAGTCTAGTCGATGTCTGCTCCAGGTACAGTGAGATCTTTCCTTCACCATCACCTTAGGAAATAATTTTAAGTTTATGGGCACTAAGGTTACCAACAGTAACAAATACAACTGGGGGAACAGTCTATTATCCGATTCTACGTGCAAGGGTAGAGTAACAAAGCTCAATCCCCTTGAAGGCTCCTCGACATGGTCAATCCAAGGTTTACCAACAAGTGACCCCAGGGTCCTCGACAATAGTTAATCCGAGGTTTACTGTTTGTAATGTGCACAGATCTTCTATCTTTCCCAATGAAACATAATTGATTGTCTCAAAGGTTCAGACATGATCTTGTGATTAACTCCTTTAAGAGAAGCTTCCCAGATTGTACTAATTACAATTGGATTTATTTCTTACCGCAAGATTTATCTACTTGTTTTTTTCTACTATCTTGGAGATTTAATTAATCCCTACTCCAAGATACTAGCCTAAGCTATATTGGTGATAAGATCCCTCGAAATATAAAAAATTACTAGTTCAATTTTAATTAAGAGTTGCTTTTATGGCTATTCTTTAAGTCAATAGGTATGGAAATGAAAGTTTGATGGTGTGAAGACTTGACTTCCAAACACACTAAAAAAATGCACCTAAAATAATAAACAATTTGTTTTTCTTTCAATGAAATTCTAGCTAAAGAAAGAGTTCGAGAATGCAATTTCTTAAGAGACAATTGTTTCTTTCAAGATGAAGAATAAATGAAAAGAAAATATTTTTGTTTTTCAATAAGAACTCAAACGAGACAAACAATCAATGCTCACAATAAATCCCTTCCACTTTCAAAACTTGAAACTACAAAAACATTTTTTCTTTCAAAAGAGAACTACAAGTTCTAGAAAAGAAACCAAAACTATGAAAAACTAATTTTGATATCTAAAAACATCGAAAATCTAATTGAATAAAAGCTTCAATTTTTTTTTTGAGAATGTTTTGCTTAGTTGTTTAGTAAACTAAGGATTCATTTTCACAGAATAAAAAACAAATCAAAAAACATCCAAATATGTTTTCTTTTGTAAAAATGAAATTCAGAACTTATAACAAAGCTTGTTCAAATATTTGCAAAGAGAAAACTAGATTTATTTCTCAAAAAGGATGGATTTCGCAACTAGGTCAGACTCATCAAGAAGACAAAAATACACCAGTGTGATCTGATGTATTTCAAGCTTCTAATCTTTGAGTCACTACAGAGACCAAGCTAAAACCATTCCAAGTATTCAAAACTTCTATAAAATCACTTAAAACACAAATACTATTGGAACTCACTCACAAGAGGTTTTTGACAGGAAAAATACAGATCTGGGTAGAGTCTAGGAGTCCTAAAACAATCTAAACTTAAACTGGAAGAAGAAATCTGAATATTTTCAAAAACTTTAACAGGGTTCGTAGGCCCCAGAAGCAATAGGTGTGGTCCTGCACTGGTTACCTAAGGAAAGTGTGAATATGCCCACACTGTGTAAGAAGACAAAGTGCAGTCCCCAGAAAAGTTCAAGAAAAGCTCAAAATATTTCAAAATGTTTCAAAGAAAATTAAAAATAAGCTACCCAGGCAAGTATACATCAATCAAAATCCAGAAAAATCATTTTCTCAAGTCAAAACAAAGGAAAACAAAAAATCCAAACTCATTCCCCAGTGGAGTCATCAATTTGTTGCCCAGATAAATTGATCTTGCGGACAAAACCGATCTCTCTAGTATCAGAAGATAGTATAGCAACAAATAGACAAACAAACCTATCTTTCTCTAGACATATGTGATTTATAAGTAAATACTACAAAGGTGTTAAGGTCTTACCTTAGATCCAGTGCTTGTTCGTAGTAGTCGTCCTCCAATCACTCGAAAGAGTTATCTTTGAAGACCTACAATAACAAACAAGAAAACATTAAATAGCACCTCCATAGTAAATATTATAAATCATGCCTATCATGGTAATCAAGGAATCCATAAAATAAACGGTTAATTAATAGCTTATTGAGAAAAAAAAATTTATTTGTATTAACTTTGAATAGTAGAAGA